>WNGS01169498.1:8072326-8082376 GCA_020271785.1 Procambarus virginalis
GACAAATATCAAACCAGCCAGTGGTTTGAGAGATGTATGGAAGCAAAGAAAAAAAGCAGGAGCATGCGGAGGAATATTCCAGTTTCTCCAAGGGGTCAATGGGTGAACTGGTAATCTACTCATGTGAGCCAAACAACCAAACTACGTTCGGGCATGTGTATGACCTCAATGGGAGGATTGTAGAATTCGAGTACCCTATTCCTAACACCCGCCTACACCCACCTGCCTCGTCTACCATAACTAGCCTCCAATCGCCTGCACCCCATTACAATCCGCCTCCTCCCCATTCTATCTCAAACACCTTACATTCACCATTGTTCCCATCCACCACACCTTGACAACCTGCCGCCGCCCACACCCACCCCTCGGGGCCACAAGGGAGGTGAGCGGGGCTACCACCTCGCCGGCCGGGACACGAGTGGGTGATGAACAGTGTTCCTTTACCGCGTGTGACGTGGCCACGGGCAGCAGGTGCTGGGGTCATGGGCCTTGCATGCAACTCCTGCAGACTTCCTAACTCAAGCTGAATTATCTTCCAACACCACGAACACACCAACTCCAGCGTGTGAAGACAATAAAGAGATGGCGTTCATCAAGGAATGCGCCAACTCACCCGATTCCCTTCCATATGGTCAACCTTTTATGTGAATATTTAGGGTCAGCGCTGCAGCCACTTCTCCCGGCTGCTGCCTCGCTGCGTCAAATGGGTATTAAACCTCCTTATTTTGCTTTAGACCTGTTAAAATTTGTGCAGAAAAGATGTCCGCTGATGTGGCATGCACTCTGCTGAACGATGTTTCGTATTTACAAGGAAAACGTCTCCCCGTAAAGCAGCAGTCGCGTTGAGGCTGACAGCTGTGTTCTAAATTCACCTAAAGCCTGGCTCGTCCTCTCACACCTGATCACCCTGCTGGCTGGAGCTAGCTTGGAGATATTTTAATTATTTCGTTCACTCAAGCGTATTAACAGTGTTAACTGTTTTCTACCCTAACTAATAATAATATTTTATGTATTTTCACAATCTCTTGACCAGTATTTCGTTCACTTTCCCATATTCGCTCTCTCTCTCTCCTCACCCACACATTTCCTCAGATCATCAGTCTTTTTTTTCCTTCCCTTCGCTCCTACCAGGAAATCTTGACTATCTCTCTTCTTCTCCTTTCGTTCTGCTTCAGTTTTGCTCTTCCTCTCGCGTATTCAAGTGGTATAACACTGGGGTCAGTGGAGCTCGTGATAGCTTTCTCACCTCCTCTACTTGCCGTGACTAGTTGGCTTCGGTGAGAACCTGAAGTCAGGTTAAATGGTGAGGTTCTGCGGCGTGGTCCTCGGTAGTAACTTCCTGCGGTCAAGCCCTATGGTAATGCCGTACAGTAAGGTCCTGTGGGAGGTTCCTGCTGTTGTTGTTATAGATTCAGCTACTCGGAACAAGTTCCAAGTAGCACGGGCTATGGTGAGCCCGTAACTTACCTGGCACAGGAGTGGGGCAAGAAGCACGGGCTACCTTGAGGTGCTTCCGGGGCTTAGCGTCCCCGCGGCCCGGTCGTCGACCAGGCCTCCTGACTGTGGTTAGCCTCGTGGACGGGAGATGTCCAGGTACCTGCTGACCAGATACATTTACATATAACTTTATGGTGGATAATATTTTTATGTAAGAAGTATTTATGTAAGTATTTATTTGAAGTCATTAACGAAAAGTAAACAAAAATACATTAAGTCACAGCCTATCTTCCTAAATTTATAGTAAATATAGTAAGTACTTGGTCTAAAGTTCCAATGTGAATGTGTACTGATGGTCCATCAAAACGTTTACTTTTGTATAATTGAATTTGCCCAATGGATTTTTTTTTAACGGCAATATAAATATTGGACGTAACCTAACCTTTCTTAACAATTCTAGGCCTAATACATGATATCTTAGGCCTAATACAGTATATACATGTGCAGAAATGTATATATTATACATTTCCAGTCTCTGGGTCTAAAAATATTGAAATTTAATTTTTACTTTGTTATTTCCGGTCTCTTTAAAATTAAAAGAACAAAATGTTAATTACTGGTACTTTCGACCAGATAGTTACTTTAAGTACTATAATTTCAGGAAGATGGGTTGTTAAATTAACAGAATTCCACTTTATTAACAAGCACTAACATACGGAAATATATCCGAGTGTTGAATGGTCAAGTTTACACTAGTTACGCCACCTTTATGGCCACCACTTGGTTCTTCGTGAAGCTACTACGGGCTCACCATAGCCGTGCTACTTGGAACTTTTTGTTCCAGGTAGCGAACTCTACAACAACAACAACAACATACCTACAAAATATCCTGGGCCAGGATTCATCAAGCATTTATGCAACCAAAATGAACCTTTATATCTTTCAACAAACATGACTGCAGATGAGGAGTCACAATAACGTGGCTGAAAAATGTTGACCAAACCACACACTAGGAAGTGAAGGGACGACGACGTTACGCCTTACCTTCCGTTCCTGTTGCCTTGCTTTTTCTTCCTTAAGATTTACTTCTCTTACCTCTTCTCTTACCTATTTATGCCATGCAGCCTTCCTCCTCTTACAGAACAGTTACAGCCCCGCTCCTGTACCCGGTAAGTCCACTACGGGCTCACCATATCCCGTGCTACTTGGAACTTTGTTCCCAGTAGCTGAATCTTAAACAACAACTTCTTCTCATTTACGGGCTATGCATGCCCATGCCACCTCTTGGATGGCTTAATCTTTATCAGTCATTTCTCATCACAATCGACTTGACCGAAACGTCCAGGACGGACCGAAACGTCGTCGTCTGTTCACTTTCTAGTGTGGTCTGGTCAACATGAATGCTTTGTTTATCAATATTAAACCATTAACGAGCTTCGAAACTTCACAAGCCAAGGGTTATTGTTGATATAACAACCCTGCTCATCGACAAAGGCCAAATACTCGTTAATCCAGCCACCAAAACACGACTTACATATGTACTTTTATATGTAAGTACGATGGCATATGTACTTTCTCGAGCGGTGATTCGTTTACGTCATCGCTCGAATCACAATTTTGGAAATGTTTCACCCACGTACTGCAAATACGAATAATTGCCAACAGAACCTAACCACCTAACCTAAGTTAGTCCCCTAACTATTCAACCCAAACTAGTATGTATTAATATTAACTTGTATCTGAGACAATACAAATTTTTAATGCGCTGTTCCTTAAAATTGATGAATGCGTCTTTGGGGTCGACTGCCGCTTGGACGAACGTAACTGATGAGATTGTGTTATAAATAGAATAACATAAAGCATCGCAGTGCTTCGGATCTAATACACTGTTTACTAAAATTAGCCAAAGGTGCCATAATTGTTGAAAGACGTAAAGGTTTTGCAGGCGATGAGTCACAATAACGTGGCTAAAGTATGTTGACCAGACCACACACTAGAAGGTGAAGAGACGACGACGTTTCAATCCGTCCTGGACCATTCTCAGGTCGATTAAGTTCCTTAATATTGATGAATTGACCATTCTCAATCGACTTGGGAATGGTCCAGGACGGACCGAAACGTCGTCGTCTCTTCACCTTCTAGTGTGTGGTCTGGTCAACGTAAAGGTTTTGTAAGTGGAAGGATAAATGCTTCATCCTTGTCCGGATAGCTAGGAGTCTAGACACGCGATCAACTGTGAACAAGACAGCTAACAAAACCAGTCTTGTGACCTGACAACATTATGTGTCAGATATAATGAGACAACAAGGCATCATGCCAATCGGAAATCTATTCACGTATGAATTAAAACCCATAATTAGTCAGTAAACTAAATTTATAAAAAGACAATTAAAAAGCCTTCAGTTCAGAATGGTTAACCAATTAACTAGCAAACAAACAACTAATAAAACAATCATTACGTCTGTAAATAAAACAAAACAGTCAAGTATCGTACCAGAATGTTAATGTACACCACAACCAAACGAGGTGCAGTCAAATTTTGCACAGGTTTTTCTAATTACTAGAACTGTATAAATCGTTAAATTAGGTTATGTTGGGTTACCTGTTTAATGGTACCTGCTTGATGGGGTTCTGGGAGTTCTTCTACTCCACAAGCCCGGCCCGAAGCCAGGCTTGACTTGTGAGAGTTTGGTCCACCAGGATGTTGCTTGGAGCGGCCCGCAGGCCCACATATCCACCACAGCCCGGTTGGTCCGGCACTTCTTGAATAAAATTATCTAGTTTTCTCTTGCAGTTATCCACGGTTGTTTCGGCAATATTTCTTATACTCGCTGGGAGGATGTTGAACAGCCGTGGACCTGTGATGTTTACACATCAGAGGTCCACGGGTTGGGTTGGAACCTTTTCTGTATTGTCTAATTTATGTCGCCTGGTCGTAGAATTTTCTTAAATTTATGTGACAAGATTATAACCATCATTTAACCCGTACTGGTGGTGTGCTACAAAGTTCCTTCTTTCCGGATGTTCTAAGCATTAGCACTAGCATTTAGTTCAGTATCTTCTGTCTGTCCCCCTTCTTGCATATTGAGACTACATTGACTATCGTTCAACTTTCTGGCAGGATTCCTATTTCCAGTGACTAGAGGTTTTGTGCACCGTGAGAGCAGGGGACTGCCGAACCAAGGCTGCAAAATTTGTTAAATTACCTATTTTTTGGGCGGTTTGGTAGTGAGTTATATATCCGGCAGGGATCTTTGAATTGTGATTACTAAAGTGATTAATTCTTGCCTATGTGTAGTTTATTGAAATATCATTGAGAATAATTGTTTACTGGGATGCTGTTATTTCCTGTGAGTCTATAATTGCATTTTGTCTCTTTAGTAACATTGCTCGGTATTGAGTTATGATGCCTGTCACAAGGTACCTTTACTAGTGGGGCAGATTATTCACTGGCACCTTAATTATATTTTCATGTTACTAACAAAATTAGTTTATTTGTTAAATTGTTCATTCTTGACATTAGTTTTATATCTGTTCAAGCATTGCCACAGTCTTTCCTTTCTCCTTAAATGTAATTATTCTAAACCTTAAATTATTATAAACCTTAAGCTTTTTTCTCCTTAAATTCTAATTATTCTTGAATGTAATATCATTGTAGTTTTCATCTCCCTAGGCTGAGGTGGGGGAAACAGGCCACTTAGTGTTTGGTGAACAGTGAACAGTGATTAGTAACAATAGGTGTAAGAATCCCCTGCTTATTGTGAAGACCTATACTCTCTTGTCGAGTTTCTCACATATCTCACTGTCATTCTCTGTGAGCAGGTCCTACCCTGTCCTCAATTTCATCACCTGCTACTTTACTGTTGTTTTCCTCCTGGTGTGTGTGTGTGTGTGTGTGTGTGTGTGTGTGTGTGTGTGGTGTGTGTGTGAAGCCGTCTTGCCTGTCTGTTTATCTCTCTGTATGTCTGTTTCTTCTGTCTATATGTAGTGTATGTGTCAGCTCCATGACAGTTAGCCCAAGAGGACCCAGCACGAACAAACGGGGACCACTTTTCCTTCTCTTAAATAAGCACTAAAGTTGACACGACTCCCATCTTGACCACAAGGTTAAGAGGAATGCCTCAGTCCCTCACGTGCCTGTGGCCCCGTTCTCTCACTAGGTCAAGAGGCTCTAAAGAAAACGGCAAGATGTTTGCTTACTGGAGATCCGTTCACGATATATGTACATGGTGATTGTAGAATTAATTTCCAATACGGTTACTTAATTTATACACACTTGAAAATTATATTTGCACACACACACACACACACCACACACACACACACACACACACACACACACACACCCACACACACACAACACACACACATATATATATATATATATATATATATATATATATATATATATATATATAGTCCATTATAGCACTTTGAAGGGATATAAGGACAGGATAAACGTTAGGCTAGGCGGACGGAGTGAAGGAACTGTGCATAATCACTTGACCCACGTGTGGGAGGGTAATGGATGCATATATTTCTCACAGCCTTGCATTATTTATATCCCATTATATATGCATATTATTGTCTGTCTTCGAAGACATTTAAATATTGAGGTTTTTGAATTGTACTTTATTCCTGAGGAATTCTTAGTACTTTGTAATGTATATTTGTATATCGTTTGTTACTTATTGGAATTTTGAAGGAAGATATCCAGTTAAATATGCTTAATTAATTATATGGCAAAATATATATATGCCAACATAGCTGCTTCCAGCGCAAGCTGTCCTCAGTTTATCATCATATAGGCACAAAACTAGCTTTATATACCAGAAATAGTTTAACCAGGAAAATATATAATATATAAAAAAAGTCCATGCCTGATAAGATTCACAATATCTGAAGACAGTGAAAAAAAAGAGAGAGAGACGAACCGAACCAAGCAAGTATATAAACTCCCCGTCCACTTGGCCTCCAGACCACCCCTGTTGACCAAGCATCACTGTCATCAAGTAGCACTCGCGTCCTGAACGCAAAAGAACTAAAGCAAACCACTTGTATCTGGGCTTAACCCACATGGGATGTTTTTCGTCTTTTTCATATTTTGCCCACATCATCATGATAATATTTTCACAGGCTCTGTTGCTCTCCTCTAAGGCATGCAGGTGAATTGTATAATACCGGTAATAATAATAATAATAATAATAATAATAATAATAATCACTAATAATTTATAAGGTCATAATTATTAATAATAGTAATAAAAATGATAATATAACAGAGGCTAATTGCTGTAATAATATCTGTAACTGGGCGGTGAATCAATATTAACATTTAATGTTATATATTATTAACCCTTTTGCAAAATTATTAATTGCTTATCTGACTATATGTTGGTCGCCAGCTTGTTGCCAAAATTCGGTCAAATAAGTGGAATAGTGACACGAACAATTCCGTGGCAATAGTATTCATTAACAGTAAAGAATCGCAACACTGCAACAGATAACTGCACAAGAAAAGTGAAGCTTTAGCTTGCAAATTCCGCAGTAATTTCACAAGGGAAGGCAAACAAAACAAAATTATGCAAATATTGTAAAAAAATAAATTATAAGAATGATAGGCTAGGCCTCAAATATAGATATTCCGTTAAAAATATAAATATAAGATAAAATATAAATATTGCGGTAATATCAGAAACAGAGACGATCTATATTGCATCAAATTCACAAAATATAATTTTATTGGTTATGAATTCTGCCTGTTGCTATGAGCGAGAGATTTAAATTAAAATATTGGATATATTACCAACTTACACACACCACCAGTTTGCATTTCTTCTACTTGTCGTAAGATTTAGTATATGTATTATAACCTTATTTTTGCTGTCATATTTTCTTTGGTTTCATGTCCGACCCTTTACAACCTCAGTAAACACTAGTTATTGTATTTTATCCAACATTTCCCAAACGTGTTAGATATTCAAAACACTTTAGATGCTCGTAATAAAATAAACTCCACCGAGTAAACATAACACTGGCCAACAATGAAGAACGATGCCTCATGTTATCAAGACAAAATTTTCAAGGAAATTATAAAATATTGTATATACCATAATACTATTTAAGATAAAATGCTATAAGAGATACTGTGTTAATGTAAGTCATTAATACAATTACTAAGATAATTAACTGATACAATTATTAAGAGCTAGGTTAATTATTTGCATCTATTCTGCATATATGAAGAAATATTAATTTGTAATTGCACATGCTTTCGTAACTTAGTATATACAAATCGTACGTAATCTCTCCTCTCTCTTTATGTATATATATACATATATATACATATATATATATATATATATATATATATATATATATATATATATATATATATATATATAAATATGATGGAAGGACTAAAATTATTAAATTTGAAGAAATGAATTCTGGAATGTTAACATTTGTGCAAACTATTATAAACGTCAGAAGTATAATGTACTATCAGATCTTACATATTTAATAATGTATATTGTCAAATAAGTCATGCTAAATAATACCAATCTAATCTATCGTAGGGCCTAACTACATAAAAAGCCTATTAATAGATTTTAGCCATAAACTGCGTTTCATATATTATTTTTTTGCACCAATAAACGTTCCTTCTAGTACGACTACGTTCAGTTTTCAATGTTCCTACCATAGGTTTTTGTAAAAATTTCAACGTTTCCTAACACTGACTCGTCAAGCGTTTTATCCCATACATCCGAATTATACTACTATGCTTTATGTGAATTGCACTATAAGCTGTTATGACAGGTGTCGCAGACAAGAGTCATCCTCTCGATTTAAAGAAGTCTAGAAACAAAGGCAGCATGATTAGTTTATTTGAGCTATCCATCAAATTGTCTGATTTACCCTAATATTCTGCTATTTGTTTTGCCAATATACGTCTCACAGCTCTAGTTTCAAGCTTCAACTTTTTATATGGTCGAAACACTTGTTCACTCCAGCCACAGCTGTGATGACAAATAAAACTTGTAATCTAAATCCAAACTACAGTATATACACTATTCAATTTAATAATATCTACATATGTGCTATATTTTTATTGTGACTTCTCCTTATGTAATTAACGTTTTGAAATCTCGACCAGTATTCACCTAGTTGTGCTTGGAGGAGGGGGGGGGGGGGTTTGAGCTCTGGCTCTTTCGGCCCGCCTCTCAACTGTCAATCAATCAACTAATTTTTTTTTATTTTTTTACACGCACACACCCAGGAAACAGCCCGTAACAGCTGTCTAACTCCCAGGTACATATTTACTGCTAGATGAACAGGTTCATCAGGGTGAAAAAAACTCCATTTGTTTCCGCCATCCCCGGTCCCTAGGACTACGAATCCCGGGCGCTATCCACTCAGCTACCAGGCCCCAGTGGTTCCCTCGTGGTGCTGAAACCAGACAAACTAGTGCTACGGTAGATACACAGAAACATTACACTAACATGATATTTATCAATGAGAAAATCAACTAGAGCTCTGAGGTGACTCGGGAATTGAATCACCTCAAAGCTCCAGTAAAATTATTCTAATTATGAAGTATTAGACTACGTTCAGTGGCCTTACAAGCACACAAGGAGTACGACATTTTTCGTAATAGTAAATCTCCTGAGTCGCCTCTCATAACACTACTTTCTTACCAAAAGGGGGGGGGGGGTGTCGCCCTGGTCAGAGGGCATATCGTTCCCGCACTATGACAAGGGGAAATGCAATACGGCAATAAGCGTCATTAATATTTACTAACTTGAAAGTTTCATGTGAACAGTCTCCAGACTGAGCAAGTGACATATAGAAGCACCTATGGATATATGTGATCAGGGAGTGAGCATAACATGTAGTGTGTCTCCTATGAAATACATGAGCTAATAAATCATCCCGTCCTCTTAAAAATAACGTCACTTTTGGCTCGTATGCGCGCTATGGCCAAAGTGGACGTAATTTGAAATGAAATAAACTCACAAAAGTGACGTACTGTCCGTTTTCTGTTTGAGTCGTCTGACTTACTCGGTAAGGTTAGAAGAGGAAACTTGCAATTACGTTTTTTCATAACATTTTGAATCTATAAATCATTCCTAGGTATCAGGCCTAAAGATCATCAATAAAAGCTGCGTCCTGGTGCCCGCGTTACGCCCTTGCTCCAGCGATATCACATGGCTGACCGGGTATAGTTACCCATGAAGAGATGAGAACGAGTGACTGCCTCAGTATGTCACCCAGTAACCGTTGGTGGATGATGGCTTGGGTGAGAGGAAGTATGATTGTCTCCTACCCTTCACCCTTCTCAGTGAGAGAATGGCTTGGGTGAGAGGAAGGGTGGGCGCCTTCAGGCCGTCACCTGTAACAGTTCCAAAGTGATTATTGGATCATACTCTGGGAAAAACAAGTGAGGTAAGGTTCCAACAGCTGTGGGAGGGAGAGTTCTAAGCCTGCAAAAAAAAAGTCAGAAGACTGAAAAAAGTAGTTTAATTCCAAACAACCTTCTTACCAAACTCGTCAGTTCGTGTTTTTTCATAGGCAATAAGTAAAGTTATTTCAAGTGTTCTGGTTCAGTTTGTTT
>WNGS01169498.1:8130789-8163774 GCA_020271785.1 Procambarus virginalis
GTGTGAGAAAGCTGCATGAACGCGCAAGCCATATCACTAAGACTCTTTGACCCGGCCAGGATTCGAACCCATGCCGTCCAGGATCACCCCTAAACGTACACAGTACCGTGACCACCGCACCAATGAACGATCATTGGTGCGGTGGTCACGGTACTGTATACGTTTAGGGGTGATCCTGGACGGCATGGGTTCGAATCCTGGCCGGGTCAAAGAGTTCTTAGTGATATATATATATATATATATATATATATATATATATATATATATATATATATATATATATGTATATAAAGGTAACAAGATGTACATTAGTTAATACAATAGGGTTTAAAGGTTATGGATCTCTGGGAGCTCCTCCGCTTCCGGACAAGAACTAAGGGCGCAGCAGGCGTTTCCCCTCTGGATCGCCACTGAAGCGCTGAAACAGGAAACTGGCAGCCCTTGGGTCTCTGGTGATGTCAATGAGCCTAGAACCCAATTCTGTGAAGAATCTCAAGGCACTCCAACCCCAGGGGCCACGCGTCTCAGACGCTATGGGAACAAAGTTGTATTCACCTTCGGTCGCTTGTACTTGATTGATTTTGCTGTTTCCCTGTGATTGGCCGCCCCACCTGCTTGATCAGCACCGAAGCGTATTTATTTCACTATAAAGTAAAACAAAAACTCTGGTAAAATATTCAGGTTATTAAATATTGAATTAATATTAGTAAGCTAAATAAGCTTCTCTCTCGTTTTCAAAGTAATCAAGATTTTACTAGTGATACGAAGAGCTAAAATATTGCATATAACAATAAGATTTTTCATATAATCATACAGGTTGAGTGTTGAAATTTTGTTATTTAGTATAATGATCTTCAAAGCAATAGAATCCAACATTTTGACATGATTTTCAGCTTACCATCACATAATTTAAAACAAACACCTAGAAACGAATAAAGTATCTGAGAACAGTGTCAGAGAGACACACATATTCATCAATCGTAGGTAATAAGTAGTTTGGGAGCCTCATAATAAAGATTGCCCTTCCAGAATTATTGTCGCTTACGGAGTAACGTGTAAAATGATTTTTTCTTTCGCCCGGCGCCTTGCGAGTGCCTGCGTCTGGGTTCGAGGCCCGACCAGGGCTGGTTCATTTGCTACCAATCCTTAACTGTTTGACCCTGTTCATCCATCGGCAATTAGTTACCTAGTTGTAAACCGATTAGTGGGCCATGTTCCAAAGGACCAAATAGGGGAAGGATTGCCATGAGCTCTGGGAAGGGAAAGCTCTCAGCTTGCAAACATGTGTCAGATTTCCTCTACGCCTGTGTTCGCCTGAGTTAAGAAATGTAAAAAAGGGAGCACTATTTTATGTAGTAATTTCATTAAACTATTTTTTACAAGCTAACAGTATAAATTTTATGCAAGAAGTACATGTTTATAAGAAATATAAAAGAGTATTTTATCCTCGATGAATTTTTTTTTAAAGAAATTTCCGAAAAATCAATTTGTAATTTTATTCCCAACTGACACACCTTAAGTAATTATAATGCACGAATATTATGCTGCTTTTTGTACTTCCTTCATTTCTTTCTTTTCTTCCTCCTCCATATTCCTCTTCCTTCTTTTATCATAGTTTATTCTCGTTTCCTACATCTATATTTCCATTTATTTGTCACGTTTTCTTTCTGTTTTCCCACAGGCCCGCTGCATGTTTATCATGCATATTATCTTGCCAGAGAGAAACACTTTTTTTTTACCTGGTACAGTCAGTGATTGTTTATGATTCTTCTTCAGTTTATGCAGCTGCTACGCCGGAGATATTTTGTAAATTATTGTTATTTAATGTGTCACTTGTAACACGAACGAAACAGAAGTGGTAGACTATAATTAATTGTTGACCAGACCACACACACAAGAAGGTGAAGGGACGACGACGTTTCGGTCCGTCCTAGACCATTCTCAAGTCGGTTGTGACAATCGATTGACAATCGACTTGAGATTGGTCCAGGACGGACCGAAACGTAGTCGTTCCTTCACCTTCTAGTGGGTGGTCTGGTCCACATACTTTAGCCACGTTATTGTGACTCGTCGCCTGCCTTTAACTAATTTATCCTGTATAAATGACACACACACAGTATATGAATTCCCCAGAAGGCTGAAGACTGAGTCCATATAACGGAAAAGTGACAAGCGGTGGTGGATTTCAATCTTGGAAAAAATACTTTGAGAAACAATGAATCATTGGATGGGGGGTGTCGGGGGGTTAAAGGATACATGGATAGCAAAGCCTGTTGAGACAGTGCAGAGAAACTTCCTAACTCAAAATAACAGAGGGCCCTATCAGCTTAGACCAGACTTGATTTTCATGCAGAGTGATGCAAGATAAGGCAATAATTAGGAGAAAGCGCCATGTCATTATGACTATATAGCACCTAGAAGGGATGAGGAAAAGGATTTAGGATAGAATGGAGGAAAGGAATGGTGCCCAACCACTTGGATGGTCGGGGATTGAACGCTGACCAGCTGCATGTAGGGAGATCGTCGCTCTAACATCCAGCTAGACGAAAGAATACAGAAATGCAATCAGGAATGGGTTGCATACTAACATTTGGGTATTTGATGGCAATAACTAAGAGGTCGAGAAGGAAAGAGGGTGAAGGAAGAAAACTAGCGTACGGCAAAGGAGACGTCTGTTCGTAGATCGAACAGACTGAGATAATGAGAGAATCAATGTGGGGATTCGAACCAGCGACCTCGTTACTCCCAGCCACACTCCTCAACCCACTGGACGACAATGCGTAGATTGAGTCCAGGTGAATTCCACCAACAGTACTTCGAAGAGACAAATATCAAACCAGCCAGTGGTTTGAGAGATGTATGGAAGCAAAGAAAAAAAGCAGGAGCATGCGGGAGTAATATTCCAGTTTCTCCAAGGGGTCAATGGGTGAACTGGTAATCTACTCATGTGAGCCAACACACCAAACTACGTTCAGGGCATGTGTATGACCTCAATGGGAGGATTGTAGAATTCGAGTACCTATTCCTTAACACCCGCCTACACCCACCCTGCCTTCGTCTACCATAACTAGCCTCCAATCGCCTGCACCCATTACAATCCGCCTCCCTCCCCATTCTATCTCCAACACCTTACATTCACCATTGTTCCCATCCACCCACACCTTGACAACCTGCCGCCGCCCACACCCACCCCTCGGGGCCACAAGGGAGGTGAGCGGGGCTACCACCTCGCCGGCCGGGACACGAGTGTTGGTGATGAACAGTGTTCCTTTACCGCTGGTGACGTGGCCACGGGCAGCAGGTGCTGGGGTCATGGGCCTTGCATGCAACCTCCTGCAGACTTCCTAACTCAAGCTGAATTATCTTCCAACACCACGAACACACCAACTCCAGCGTGTGAAGACAATAAAGAAGATGGCGTTCCATCAAGGAATGCGCCAAACTCACCCGATTCCCTTCCATATGGTCAACCTTTATGTGAATATTTAGTGGGTCAGCGCTGCAGCCACTTCTCCCGGCTGCTGCCTCGCTGCGTCAAATGGGTATTAAACCCTCCTTATTTTGCTTTAGACCTGTTAAAATTTGTGCAGAAAAGATGTCCGCTGATGTGGCATGCACTCTGCTGAACGATGTTTCGTATTTACAAGGAAAACGTCTCCCCGGTAAAGCAGCAGTCGCGTTGAGGCTGACAGCTGTGTTCTAAATTCACCTAAAGCCTGGCTCGTCCTCTCACACCTGATCACCCTGCTGGCTGGAGCTAGCTTGGAGATATTTTAATTATTTCGTTCACTCAAGCGTATTAACAGTGTTAACTGTTTTCTACCCTAACTAATAATAATATTTTATGTATTTTCACAATCTCTTGACCAGTATTTCGTTCACTTTCCCATATTCGCTCTCTCTCTCTCCTCACCCACACATTTCCTCAGATCATCAGTCTTTTTTTTCCTTCCCCTTCGCTCCTACCAGGAAATCTTGACTATCTCTCTTCTTCTCCTTTCGTTCTGCTTCAGTTTTTGCTCTTCCCTCTCGCGTATTCAAGTGGTATAACACTGGGGTCAGTGGAGCTCGTGATAGCTTTCTCACCTCCTCTACTTGCCGTGACTAGTTGGCTTCGGTGAGAACCTGAAGTCAGGTTAAATGGTGAGGTTCTGCGGCGTGGTCCTCGGTAGTAACTTCCTGCGGTCAAGCCCTATGGTAATGCCGTACAGTAAGGTCCTGTGGGAGGTTCCTGCTGTTGTTGTTATAGATTCAGCTACTCGGAACAAGTTCCAAGTAGCATGGGCTATGGTGAGCCCGTAACTTACCTGGCACAGGAGCGGGGCAAGAAGCACGGGCTACCTTGAGGTGCTTCCGGGGCTTAGCGTCCCCGCGGCCCGGTCGTCGACCAGGCCTCCTGACTGTGGTTAGCCTCGTGGACGGGAGATGTCCAGGTACCTGCTGACCAGATACATTTACATATAACTTTATGGTGGATAATATTTTTATGTAAGAAGTATTTATGTAAGTATTTATTTGAAGTCATTAACGAAAAGTAAACAAAAATACATTAAGTCACAGCCTATCTTCCTAAATTTATAGTAAATATAGTAAGTACTTGGTCTAAAGTTCCAATGTGAATGTGTACTGATGGTCCATCAAAACGTTTACTTTTGTATAATTGAATTTGCCCAAATGGATTTTTTTTAACGGCAATATAAATATTGGACGTAACCTAACCTTTCTTAACAATTCTAGGCCTAATACATGATATCTTAGGCCTAATACAGTATATACATGTGCAGAAATGTATATATTATACATTTCCAGTCTCTGGGTCTAAAATATTGAAATTTAATTTTTACTTTGTTATTTCCGGTCTCTTTAAAATTAAAAGAACAAAATGTTAATTACTGGTACTTTCGACCAGATAGTTACTTTAAGTACTATAATTTCAGGAAGATGGGTTGTTAAATTAACAGAATTCCACTTTATTAACAAGCACTAACATACGGAAATTATATCCGAGTGTTGAATGGTCAAGTTTACACTAGTTACGCCACCTTTATTGGCCACCACTTGGTTCTTCGTGAAGCTACTACGGGCTCACCATAGCCCGTGCTACTTGGAACTTTTTGTTCCAGGTAGCGAATCTTAACAACAACAACAACATACCTACAAAATATCCTGGGCCAGGATTCATCAAGCATTTATGCAACAATTATGAAACCTTTATATCTTTCAACAAACATGACTGCAGATGAGGAGTCACAATAACGTGGCTGAAAAATGTTGACCAAACCACACACTAGGAAGTGAAGGGACGACGACGTTACGCCTTACCTTCCGTTCCTGTTGCCTTGCTTTTTCTTCTCTAAGATTTACTTCTCCTTACCTCTTTCTTACCTATTTATTGCCATTGCCTCCTTCCTCTTACAGAACAGTTACAGCCCCGCTCCTGTACCCGGTAAGTCCACTACGGGCTCACCATATCCCGTGCTACTTGGAACTTTGTTCCCAGTAGCTGAATCTTAAACAACAACTTCTTCTCATTTACGGGCTATGCATGCCCATGCCACCTCTTGGATGGCTTAATCTTTATCAGTCATTTCTCATCACAATCGACTTGACCGAAACGTCCAGGACGGACCGAAACGTCGTCGTCTGTTCACTTTCTAGTGTGGTCTGGTCAACATGAATGCTTTGTTTATCAATATTAAACCATTTACGAGCTTCGAAACTTCACAAGCCAAGGGTTATTGTTGATATAACAACCCTGCTCATCGACAAAGGCCAAATACTCGTTAATCCAGCCACCAAAACACGACTTACATATGTACTTTTATATGTAAGTACGATGGCATATGTACTTTTCTCGAGCGGTGATTCGTTTACGTCATCGCTCGAATCACAATTTTGGAAATGTTTCACCCACGTACTGCAAATACGAATAATTGCCAACAGAACCTAACCACCTAACCTAAGTTAGTCCCCTAACTATTCAACCCAAACTAGTATGTATTAATATTAACTTGTATCTGAGACAATACAAATTTTTAATGCGCTGTTCCTTAAAATTGATGAATGCGTCTTTGGGGTCGACTGCCGCTTGGACGAACGTAACTTGATGAGATTGTGTTATAAATAGAATAACATAAAGCATCGCAGTGCTTCGGATCTAATACACTGTTTACTAAAATTAGCCAAAGGTGCCATAATTGTTGAAAGACGTAAAGGTTTTGCAGGCGATGAGTCACAATAACGTGGCTAAAGTATGTTGACCAGACCACACACTAGAAGGTGAAGAGACGACGACGTTTCAATCCGTCCTGGACCATTCTCAGGTCGATTAAGTTCCTTAATATTGATGAATTGACCATTCTCAATCGACTTGGGAATGGTCCAGGACGGACCGAAACGTCGTCGTCTCTTCACCTTCTAGTGTGTGGTCTGGTCAACGTAAAGGTTTTGTAAGTGGAAGGATAAATGCTTCATCCTTGTCCGGATAGCTAGGAGTCTAGACACGCGATCAACTGTGAACAAGACAGCTAACAAACCAGTCTTGTGACCTGACAACATTATGTGTCAGATATAATGAGACAACAAGGCATCATGCCAATCGGAAATCTATTCACGTATGAATTAAAACCCATAATTAGTCAGTAAACTAAATTTATAAAAAGACAATTAAAAAGCCTTCAGTTCAGAATGGTTAACCAATTAACTAGCAAACAAACAACTAATAAAACAATCATTACGTCTGTAAATAAAACAAAACAGTCAAGTATCGTACCAGAATGTTAATGTACACCACAACCAAACGAGGTGCAGTCAAATTTTGCACAGGTTTTCTAATTACTAGAACTGTATAAATCGTTAAATTAGGTTATGTTGGGTTACCTGTTTAATGGTACCTGCTTGATGGGGTTCTGGGAGTTCTTCTACCCCTCAAGCCCGGCCCGAAGCCAGGCTTGACTTGTGAGAGTTTGGTCCACCAGGATGTTGCTTGGAGCGGCCCGCAGGCCCACATATCCACCACAGCCCGGTTGGTCCGGCACTTCTTGAATAAAATTATCTAGTTTTCTCTTGCAGTTATCCACGGTTGTTTCGGCAATATTTCTTATACTCGCTGGGAGGATGTTGAACAGCCGTGGACCTGTGATGTTTACACATCAGAGGTCCACGGGTTGGGTTGGAACCTTTTCTGTATTGTCTAATTTATGTCGCCTGGTCGTAGAATTTTCTTAAATTTATGTGACAAGATTATAACCATCATTTAACCCGTACTGGTGGTGTGCTACAAAGTTCCTTCTTTCCGGATGTTCTAAGCATTAGCACTAGCATTTAGTTCAGTATCTTCTGTTTGTCCCCCCTTCTTGCATATTGAGACTACATTGACTATCGTTCAACTTTCTGGCAGGATTCCTATTTCCAGTGACTAGAGGTTTTGTGCACCGTGAGAGCAGGGGACTGCCGAACCAAGGCTGCAAAATTTGTTAAATTACCTATTTTTTGGGCGGTTTGGTAGTGAGTTATATATCCGGCAGGGATCTTTGAATTGTGATTACTAAAGTGATTAATTCTTGCCTATGTGTAGTTTATTGAAATATCATTGAGAATAATTGTTTACTGGGATGCTGTTATTTCCTGTGAGTCTATAATTGCATTTTGTCTCTTTAGTAACATTGCTCGGTATTGAGTTATGATGCCTGTCACAAGGTACCTTTACTAGTGGGGCAGATTAATTCACTGGCACCTTAATTATATTTTCATGTTACTAACAAAATTAGTTTATTTGTTAAATGTTCATTCTTGACATTAGTTTTATATCTGTTCAAGCATTGCCACAGTCTTTCCTTTCTCCTTAAATGTAATTATTCTAAACCTTAAATTATTATAAACCTTAAGCTTTTTTCTCCTTAAATTCTAATTATTCTTGAATGTAATATCATTGTAGTTTTCATCTCCCTAGGCTGAGGTGGGGAAACAGGCCACTTAGTGTTTGGTGAACAGTGAACAGTGATTAGTAACAATAGGTGTAAGAATCCCCCTGCTTTATTGTGAAGACCTATACTCTCTTGTCGAGTTTCTCACATATCTCACTGTCATTCTCTGTGAGCAGGTCCTACCCTGTCCTCAATTTCATCACCTGCTACTTTACTGTTGTTTTCCTCCTGGTGTGTGTATTCACTTAGTTGTATTTTACGGGGGTTGAGCTTTGCTCTTTCGGCCCACCTCTCAACTATCAATCAACTGTTTACTAACTACACTAACTACTTTTTTTTTTTTTTTCACACCACACACACACACCCCAGGAAGCAGCCCGTGACAGCTGACTAACTCCCAGGTACCTTATTTACTGCTAGGTAACAGGGGCATACAGGGTGAAAGAAACTTTGCCCATTTGTTTCTGCCGGGTGCGGGAATCGAACCCGCGCCACAGAATTACGAATCCTGCACGCTATCCACCAGGCTACCTGGCCCTGTATGCATGTGTGTGTGTATTCACTTAGTTGTATCACTTAGTAGATACTACTTAGTAGAATACTACTTAGTAGTATTCACTTGTGTGTGTGTGTGTGTGTGTGTGTGTGTGTGTGTGTGTGTGTGTGTGTGTGTGTGTGTTTGTGTGTGAAGCCGTCTTGCCTGTCTGTTTATCTCTCTGTATGTCTGTTTCTTCTGTCTATATGTATNCCAAAAAGAATGCAGACTTCACGTGTACAGGGCACACGCAGGCACACAACTTACTCACAGTTGATTGACGGTTGAGAGGCGGGACCAAAGAGCCAGAGCTCAACCCCCGCAAGCACAAATACGTGAGTACACACGCGCAAACACACACACACTCAGATGTGTCAGAGATGTTACGAAGTTTTCTCTTAGCTCAAGGGAAGTGATAATAAAATGACTTTAAGGAGCAGGCTGTAGAGGCAAAATTCATTTCAGGCATAATAAGGAAATAGGTCAGGAGTCATTGCAGTAGACAATCGGCGGCTAGAAATAGCAGGATACAAGAGTAAGATCGATCCTGCAGGCACAAATAGGCGAGTAGACACAAGTGGACATTGCTCAGGGGTCGTCGTATCCTAAGGGCCGGGTTGGATTCCCGGCTGAAGCAGCAACAAATGGGCAGAGTTTCTTTCACTTGATGCACCTGTTCACCTAGCAGTAGAGCCCGTCCTCAGACCAAGTCCATTACCAGGAGAAACCACACACCCCCTCTCTACCCACTTTTTCTAGTTATCTAAATATTTGTGATCTTCTGAAAGCACATTACGGTTCCAGTCATTGTCTACATGTAAACTGGCAAATGAACAGTTTGCCAGTTTATAGGTAAATGTGTTATAGCCAAATAGGTTGGGAGTCAGTAACACAAGCGACTGTTAGAAAGGTGGGGGTCCAAGAGCTAACAACTCGATCCTGCAGACACAATGAGTAAATACAAATAGTAAATACACACGCAAGATATAACTGAGCTGGCTAGAGGCTCATATTTGCATAACTTGTGTGTAATGGGGTTTTGTAAAGTGACCGCGCTGGTAGATCTTCCAGACGTGTTAATAGTAAGCTCCTACTGAATAATGTATGTGCCTCTATCGTGTCATGGCAGAACGAACCTCACCCGAGAGAGAGAGAGAGAGCAGCAGTCTGGTAGCACAACCCCCAATGCCACTTCATCAGCAATTATTCATTCCTCGGCTTATGTAATATTTGAAACATATTCCTAGTTCTCTTAGCTGACCCTTTATTGAATCTGTATCTATAGAACTCATTGTTTGGGTTCTATAGACAGATTCAATAAAGAATCAGCTAAAAGAACTATGGAAATATATTATCTTAGCTGACCCTTTATTGAATCTGTATCTACAGAACTCATTGTTTGGGTTCTATACATACAATATATATATACAAACATATATACATATATATACAACAAAGATATATAATATATATATATATTTATATTTTTTTTTATTTTATATATATTTTATTTTTATTTTTTTTCATTTTTTTGATATATATATATTTTATATATATAATATATATTATATATATATATCTATATATATATATATATATATATATAAACAAGAAGCCTTATCGATCCCCTTGGCAATCGACTAACCTTTTCCAGGATGCACCCACAAAGAGCTGCCTAACTCCTGTACCTATTTACTGCTGGCTGAACGTGACAGGAATAAGTAAACGTGCCCAAACGTCTCGCCCTGCCCAAGAGTCGAACACGGGTATAGTGTGTAGTGAGAGGCAGCCACTGTACTTCACAATTAAAGCTGTTGCATAAACAATAATAGAACAAATTAGTTTCTAGGAGCGGGCTTGAAATTAACCTAATGTTAAGTACAGTGGTTGTTCCTGTCATTACAGAGTGTGTAATGTTGAATACAGAGTGTTTTATGTTGTATAGTGTTTGTTATGCTGAGTTCAGTATTGACAAGTTCAGTATAACGTTGGCTGTGTTGAGCACGGTATTGGTGATGCTGATACAGTGTACAAAATGTTGAGTGCAATATATGCAACATTGCGCGTGTTACATGCAACGTTGAGTAAAATGTATGCAATTTTGACTTGTGTATGCAATGGTTATATATCATCAAACATAAATGTACGACGTGAAACTTAATCAGAGTCTGACGTAAAGTGAAAACAACAAGTCCTTTTTTTATGTTTTTGGTGCGTAATGGTATATTTAATTTGCCATTACCGTATAGTGTGCACATATAATGAAGCATATATACAGAGATGTACTCTGTCTTTTGATATACACCACACAAGCGTGTATTGTAGTTCTGCCCAGTGTTCAAGACTAAAGTATACATGCTGAGTAGTCTCAGTAAGTTGCTTCGGCGGACTTAATAACCCCAACTAGAGGCTGATAGGCCGCAAGCTCAATAACAAGGCAAAACCAATTTCAAGTTAAGAGGGAATATAGACCAAAATGAATACCCTATATATTGATGAATATTGAATGATAGTTTACTGTTGCTCTGGCTATGTGCAGAATTAACGTATATTTTGATTGGTCATTAAGTTATTGTGGTGGCTTTATAACCATCCAAAGCTTATAATGAACACATATTCAGATAATCGCAACGCTCGTTCTGGAAATATTTATATTTAGTACGAGAAAGACGATGATTCTTCACAAATTTGGGAAAATTCAAGAAACCATGCTCGTGCCGCTGCCACCAGTAAGTACGTGGTGTTTGTTCACTTCACCTCAAGCTTGCTTATTCATGTTAAACTAAAAATAAATGTTGAAACCTATGATTAAAACGCAAGTATTCTACTTGTTGTTCAGTAAATTAAAAGACGTTATATTGAATTTATATAATTGGTTAGACTTGTATAGTTTTTAATAATAACTAAATAAATTCATTTATTTGAATTATTACACACACACACACACACACATATATATAATATATATATATATATATATATATATATATATTATATATATAATATATATATATATATATATACTATATATAAGGATAGGCTAAGTTATGTATCTATATCTGAATAGCACTAAAAGTACTAATTGGTTAGTATAATTTTGTGGTAGCTTGAATTACCCTCCCGCGGCTGATTCGCCTTTGACCCAGCACCAAAATTTTGCAAGGAGAACTGATTTTCGCATTTCCTAATCAACAAATTAACTCCAAGCTATATAACTTTCCACACATATCTGAGTAATAGTGAAGCAAGGAAGAAAACATTAGATCACCATCTTTAGTGTGGGTGTCACCATGCTCACCTGGCTGATTTATCTGGGCTGATTTATCTTTTTGCCTTTTTGCCCCTGGAAGCGTTTAAACTCCACAAAAGGGACGTCAACAGGCAATTCAATTCTACCTTCGTCTTTATCACTTAGTTTTTGCAATCATAAACTTTCACGGTCCCGTGCGTCTTCCAGAAACTTGGCCGACTCGCACTTGGTTTAAAAACATTCTTCGCTATGCACAAAACCTTCCTGGAAGATTTGCTATGTCTTTGAGTGTTCGAGTTTCTCCCTCTGTTAGATTTAGAGCTACAGAGGTCACTGCTGGTTTTCTTACTTTAGTTATTTATTTTTATTACAAACACACACACACACACACTATGAAAATTCCGTGACGTGACTGGGACTTAAATATTTGCCCGTGTGATGAAAAGCATGTACTGCCACTGCACACCACAACACCACATAAGAGGTACGGGTGGCGCAGTGGTACAATAAACATGCTCATGAGAAACTCCGGACACAAACCACAATGCTTAAAAAGATATATTTGTTGCCCATGAATTTATATGACCACCTGGGGAGTGTAAAGCCAAGTGCTCTCAACATATAGGCAAGACGCTGCTCGTCTGATCTGGGGAGATAATCATTTGCAAAACTACACAGGCAGCACTACAGGCATTCTTGTCCTTATGCACTAGTGCCAGCGAATTACTAGAAAAGATTCTATCATAGTGCATGATAAACTCTATTGGGGATCCATGATCCAAGGTCACACTGTAAAAACTATGTACAGCATACCCTTCACTCTAACCACTTTCCAAAAAATCACAACAATGTTCACTGAAAAAAATTATTGCCTCAACATTGAAAATGCATTTGAAATGAACGAGCCCACCCACTCGCAGTTAAAGCTTAGCTCCGATTACTTCAGAAACCTAGGCTCTAGGAGCAAATTAACAATAAAGTTCCTGAAATAGCTGGGCCATAAACTACTTAGGGTAACTAAATACCACAGAAATCAAATTTTCTGTTTTAATGAATTTGCTTTATAGTCCAGAAGTGGCTACTGCATTCTGCATCATCACAAAACCGGCGATGAGCTAAAGAAGATGAACTCCGATAACGTAATCATTTATACGAAAAGCTAGTGAAGGTAAACTGACAAATTAATGTATATACCGCATTTGCAGTGAAAAATGCAAATAGGCTGATAGCTTAAGGTTGTTTTTTAATAGGAAAGTAATAGAAAATGACATATTCTGGTTGGCAGTTGTGCATACCTTGATCATGATTTTTAATGTGGGGCGACAAGCAGACCCATCAGTCTAATTGTATAATAATTATTATTATGTGGCTCACTTCCCTTTGCGGGCGAATGACAATTATTGTTCAACCAACAGTTGTCTGACAACTAACATGGCATTGTCATCTTTCAAAATCTCGGAGATTAAGTGTCTTTGTTAGGCAGCTAATTATTGTATTGCACGTCCTGGATTGTATATAAAAGAGGATAGATATATTGTAAGATGTTGTGTATTTTATGCTTGCTGGTGTTGTATTTGATTCTATAACTATCAGTATTAAAGTCATTAAAAGTAAGTCTTTCAACATTGCGTCGTGAGAGCTGGACAGCTCTTTACTTACCAGCTGGACAGCTCTTTACTTACCAGCTGGACAGCTCTTTACTTACCAGCTGGAGAGCTCTTTACTTACCAGCTGGACAGCTCTTTACTTACCAGCTGGAGAGCTCTTTACTTACCAGCTGGACAGCTCTTTACTTACTAGCTGGACAGCTCTTTACTTACCAGCTGGAGAGCTCTTTACTTACTAGCTGGACAGCTCTTTACTTACCAGCTGGACAGCTCTTTACTTACCAGCTGGACAGCTCTTTACTTACTAGCTGGACAGCTCTTTACTTACCACTGGTCAGCTCTTTACTTACCAGCTGGACAGTTCTTTACTTAAAATCACCAGACGTTCTGTGGACTCCATTTGGAGCCGGAGCTGCACGAAGGCTGCTAAACTTTAAGTCAAGTTTCGTGTACTACGTTAAGTAGTGAGTTGTATGTCAGCCTTTGATGCCTTTCATTGGTGACTAGTTCGTAATTATTGACGTGATTAAGTCTTGCCTGGAAGTGGTTTGCTGAAATATTAAAGGGAATTCATATTTCTACCACACGTGCAGACAACCATTGTACCGCTCTACCACACGCCCAGACCACCATTGCTGTAGTACTATTCTACACCTTTCACTGTTCAGCTCCACGGACCTCTGTAGTTACTCTTCTAATGTATTCAACAAACGACTCTTTAACATTTCAAACTCGCCTCGGTGTTTATGTAAACACCACCAAACTTTTCATTCAGCTTCTTTTGGAAGCTTTGGTTCTGTATTTGCATTTATTTTCAATTACTTCAAAGTCTTTATTTTTTCTCATCTATATTTCAGGTATTGCACTATCCTTCGTATGTTAATAAAATATGTGAATACTTCTGTCACGCGATCTCGAAAATCCTTTTGTTTTTTAACATTCATTGCCTTATAAAAGATTCTGTTTTTTTCTTTACTCTCCCCATTCATGTCTGTGGCTTTTGTAATGTGTATTTATGGAAATCTTCGTATTGGGAAACAATATTAGCAACACCCTTGAACGCGTCTGAACACAGTATTTATTTTAGAAATTACATGTTGCATTTCAAACTTACATTTTCTATTATTCCATCTCCGTTTCCCTTCCATTCATTCATTTGGGTAAACCATTGCTATAATCTTTACAACCAACAATTCCATTGTTGCACCAACCCGTGTTCAGAATACTAGTGCAACGTTTTACTGGTTACTGATTTATTCTGAGTATACATATTTTTTTATTAATTTGGTGTTTTTTAAACTAAAATATTATAATTTAATTTCTTGCAACTCGTGCATGAAAAAGTCAATGAAGTTTTTACCTTTAAAGACACACATGGGGACTGTCAACTCCTGTGCTTTCAATATATAAGCAGGACGACAACAAAAATTAGATTCACACCTGACTGTATAAAATTAACAAAGGTCCATTTCAACACAAGTCAACAATCCACTAGGCCACAACGACTGTTTAAAAGAATTGGAAGTCGTCAGACCCTTAACCCAATTCCCAACAGCATTCGGAGAACCTTTTTTGGTACAGACATTTCATCGAATCACCTAGCATGTTGGGGCCCATGTGAGTAACACAAATGCAAACAAGCTTGAATGGTCGCCAAGCCAATATGCATAGAGCCCCTAGCTGTCTGGGGTAGAATCCTTCAGGGGTGAGGAGTTTTCGTTTATATATATATATATATATATATTAGTATATTTTGGTAGCAGTCTTTCCTGTAGACATATGTTATTAAATATGACCGAAAAAGTAAGATTAATAATTCTAACACGAATTTTCTCAATTTTCCTTATGTTTGTTTTTACTGATGACGGTAAATGAAAAATCAATTCTCCAAAATTCATTCTTTATTTCTTAGTCTGACGCGACACTTGAGCGCGTTTCGTAAAACTTATTACATTTTCAAAGACTTTAGTTACACACACACAGAACAACTATAACTGAACAGAGTTTAAACAGCTTTTCTTTTTTATTCCTGCATTTGGGTGAGGTGACATGTTACAATGGTTTGGGGTGAGGTGAGAACAAACACAGAACACGAAACAATGGGTATAAGCTAAAGGGAAGAATAGATCTGTAACTGCAGAAGGCCTATTGGCCCGTATTTCTCGATGTTTCTATATTGGAGCGGAGTCTTGAAGTGGGTAGAATATAGTTGTGCGTTAATTGGCTGTTGATTGCTGGTGTTGACTTCTTGATGTCTACACATCAAGAAGTCAACACCAGCAATCAACAGCCAATTAACGCACAACTATATTCTACCCACTTCAAGACTCCGCTCCAATATAGAAACATCGAGAAATACGGGCCAATAGGCCTTCTGCAGTTACAGATCTATTCTTCCCTTATACCCATTGTTTCGTGTTCTGTGTTTGTTCTCACCTCACCCCAAACCATTGTAACATGTCACCTCACCCAAATGCAGGAATAAAAAAGAAAAGCTGTTTAAACTCTGTTCAGTTATAGTTGTTCTGTGTGTGTGTAACTAAAGTCTTTGAAAATGTAATAAGTTTTACGAAACGCGCTCAAGTGTCGCGTCAGACTAAGAAATAAAGAATGAATTTTGGAGAATTGATTTTTCATTTACCGTCATCAGTAAAAACAAACATAAGGAAAATTGAGAAAATTCGTGTTAGAATTATTAATCTTACTTTTTCGGTCATATTTAATAACATATATATATATATATATATATATATATATATATATATATATATATATATATATATATATGTGTGTGTGAGAAAGCTGCATGAACGCGCAAGCCATATATCACTAAGAACTCTTTGACCCGGCCAGGATTCGAACCCATGCCGTCCAGGATCACCCCTAAACGTACACAGTACCGTGACCACCGCACCAATGAACGATCATTGGTGCGGTGGTCACGGTACTGTATACGTTTAGGGGTGATCCTGGACGGCATGGGTTCGAATCCTGGCCGGGTCAAAGAGTTCTTAGTGATATATATATATATATATATATATATATATATATATATATATATATATATATATAAAGGTAACTAGATGTACAATAGTTAATACAATAGGGCTTAAAGGTTATAGATCTCTGGGAGCTCCTCCGCTTCCGGACAAGAACTAAGGGTGCAGCAGGCGTTTCCCCTCTGGATCGCCACTGAAGCGCTGAAACAGGAAACTGGCAGCCCTTGGGTCTCTGGTGATGTCAATGAGCCTAGAACCCAATTCTGTGAAGAATCTCAAGGCACTCCAACCCCAGGGGCCACGCGTCTCAGACGCTATGGGAACAAAGTTGTATTCACCTTCCGGTCGCTTGTACTTGATTGATTTTGCTGTTTCCCTGTGATTGGCCGCCCCACCTGCTTGATCAGCACCGAAGCGTATTTATTTCACTATAAAGTAAAACAAAAACTCTGGTAAAATATTCAGGTTATTAAATATTGAATTAATATTAGTAAGCTAAATAAGCTTCTCTCTCGTTTTCAAAGTAATCAAGATTTTACTAGTGATACGAAGAGCTAAAATATTGCATATAACAATAAGATTTTTCATATAATCATACAGGTTGAGTGTTGAAATTTTGTTATTTAGTATAATGATCTTCAAAGCAATAGAATCCAACATTTTGACATGATTTTCAGCTTACCATCACATAATTTAAAACAAACACCTAGAAACGAATAAAGTATCTGAGAACAGTGTCAGAGAGACACACATATTCATCAATCGTAGGTAATAAGTAGTTTGGGAGCCTCATAATAAAGATTGCCCTTCCAGAATTATTGTCGCTTACGGAGTAACGTGTAAAATGATTTTTTCTTTCGCCCTGCGCCTCGCGAGCGCCAGCGTCTGGGTTCGAGGCCCGACCAGGGCTGGTTCATTTGGTACCAATCCTTAACTGTTTGACCCTGTTCATCCATCGGCAATTAGTTACCTAGTTGTAAACCGATTAGTGGGCCATGTTCCAAAGGACCAAATAGGGGGAAGGATTGCCATGAGCTCTGGGAAGGGAAAGCTCTCAAACATGTGTCAGATTTCCTCTACGCCTGTGTTCGCCTGAGTTAAGAAATGTAAAAAAGGGTGCACTATTTTATGTAGTAATTTCATTAACTATTTTTTACAAGCTAACAGTATAAATTTTATGCAAGAAGTACATGTTTATAAGAAATATAAAAGGGTATTTTATCCTCGATGAATTTTTTTTTAAAGAAATTTCCGAAAAATCAATTTGTAATTTTATTCCCAACTGACACACCTTAAGTAATTATAATGCACGAATATTATGCTGCTTTTTGTACTTCCTTCATTTCTTTCTTTTCTTCCTCCTCCATATTCCTCTTCCTTCTTTTATCATAGTTTATTCTCGTTTCCTACATCTATATTTCCATTTATTTGTCACGTTTTCTTTCTGTTTTCCCACAGGCCCACTGCATGTTTATCATGCATATTATCTTGCCAGAGAGAAACACTTTTTTTACTGGTACAGTCAGTGATTGTTTATGATTCTTCTTCAGTTTATGCAGCTGCTACGCCGGAGATATTTTGTAAATTATTGTTATTTATGTGTCANAAATTAGAAGTCTCAAAGAACCACACCCACGAGAATATCATACTGTGAGAACCTCACAGTATCTCCCAGTCTCCCCTGACACTCTTCCGCTTGTGAGGTGGTCGACCGGTTCTTCGGCAACTCCCCCCCCCGGGGGCAACAGTATTTCTCTCCCCCCCCCCTCCCGCGGGGCCACAGTACCCCCCCCCTATAACCACTGCCCCCAGCCCCAGCCACCCCCTCCTCACTTCACCCCCTTAACCAACAAGTCTGAGCAGCCCGTTCTCTTATTTGCCACTCCGTAAAAAATCCAGCCTCCTAACCTAACAAGAAACGTTTAAAACTAAGCAACCCATCGAGTCCGAATCATAGAAAACGTAGATATTTCAGACGTTACTTTTCATAATAGACTGTAACGTTGGTTACCAAAACGTAAAAAATGCGACCTATTAGTTGAGAGGATGGGTTCTTTACCAAGACAAAAGATTTAGCCAGTTTCTCCCATCTGGCAGATAATACCCAGCGCACGCGCGCGCGCACACACTTACACATATACAAGATTCTCAGAGGAATTGATTGTGTAGACAAATACAGATTATTTAACACAAGAGGCACACGCACAAGAGGACACAGGTGGAAATTGAGTGCCCAAATGAACCATTGAGACGTTAGAAAGAATTTTTTCAGTGTCAGAGTAGTGGACAAATGGAATGCACTAGGAAGTGATACCATGCAAGGTGATGGAGAATAACGTGAGGAAAAGGCTCGAAGAGCATCTAGAGGGAAATAACTTTGTAACACCACCAGCATGGGTTCAGAGATGGTAAATCGTGCCTCGCAGGTTTTATAGAATTATATGACCAAGCAACACAAATTACAAAGAGAAATGTGGGCAGAATGCATTTCTTGGAGAAGATTCATAGGTATGCCACCAGGCTAGTTCTGAAACTGAGAGGTATGAGCTACGCGGAAAGGCTAAAGGAGCTGACACTCACGTCCCTGGAAAATAGAAGAGTAAGGGGAGACATGATAACCACCTACAAAATTCTCGAGGGAATTGATAGGGTGGACAAAAACAAACTCCAGCACGGGTGGAACATGAACAAGGGGACACAGGTGGAAGCTGAGTACCCAAATGAGCCACAGAGACATTAGAAAGATTTTTTTCAGTGTCAGCGTAGTTAACAGGTGGAATGCATTAGGCAGTGATGTGGTGGAGGCTGACTCCATACACAGCTTAAAATGTAGATATGACAGAGCCCAATAGGCTCAAGAATCTGTACACCAGTTGATTGACGGTTGAGAGGCGGGACCAAAGAGCCAAAGCTCAACCCCCGCAAGCACCACCAGGTGAGTACACGCAGAGAGAGGCAGCACCATGCTAAGCTTCGCAAGCAGGCACAGTAATTAGAAGGGAAAACTATATTAAAATGAAATTTGCCTTAACATAATTTATCATGTTCTCAACTTTTTGTTCAACGGCGGAGTAAGGGGGGGGGACGGGTGATTTGGATAGGGGGGGGGTTAGGGGTGATGGGGTGGGTAGTGGGTGAAGGATGGCAGGTGGGGGGGGGGGACAGGGGGAAGGATGGGAGCTTTTTTTTACAGTTTCCACACCATCATACTCTTCAAGATGGATGTATACTTGTAAAATAAATCATACAATACTTTATTTAGTGGTCCATTTATCGCCTAAAGCAAAATTATCTTTGGAAAAATTATACAACAAAAAGCCAAAACTGGCTTTTTGTTGTATAATTTTTGTTTTGAACCAAATGGTTCCCGGGTTCGGCTCCCGAGTAGGGCATGTTTACTGACACCTGATGCTTCTACTCACCTAGCATTAAATAGGTTGGTAGGAGTTAGGCAACTGTTATGGCATGCACCATGAGAAAGTCTTTGGCTTAGATCTTATTGAGGAAAACAGGATAAGCCTAATGCACTTCTTATACTCGGTAATTGGAAACCAATTTACGATCAGCCAATTATAATTTATAATTATTGGTTTGCGATTCATTAATTTTATTTGAAGATTATTCCCATGTACGTTTTCTATTTTTTTGGTCCTACCACTTGGGCTGGACGATAGAGCGACGGTCTGGCTTCATGCAGGTCGGCGTTCAGTTCCCGACCATCCAAGTGGTTGGGCACCATTCCTTTCCCCCTGTCCCATCCCAAATCCTTATCCCGATCCCTTCCCAGTGCTGTATAGTCGTAATGACTTGGCGCTTTCCCCTGATAGTTCCCTTCCCTTCTTGTATTTTTCTTCTAGTCAGGTGACGGTAAAGCGTGTGTGGAAATACTGACCCAGAACTCTATAGTTCGATCCCACCATCCTATTCTATTTAATCATTCATTCATTTTATTATGTGTATATGTATCTACATAGAAGAGTATGTCTGCTTGTCCAAGATAGCCAGATGCTTGGGGGCTACTTTTAATCAACTTTACAGGATGACACAGTGGGAGGGGGGGAGGTCGTAAGGTGGTCGGCCCCAGTGCCACCCTTTAAGAATTATCAACATGTATAGCGACCCTCTGTTGTTTTTATGGTCTGAAACCGCAGGTTTGTTTATTAGCTGTTTTCAGGCCCTCATAATATAATATTTGGCAGAAATGTGGGAGGAAGATGAAGATGGTGGGAGAGTGGAGCAGAAGGGGAAAGGTGAGAGGGGAAGAAGAGGGTGCAGATGGGGGTAGAGAGGGGAGAGGTGAGAGGGGGAGGAGAGGGGACAGATGGTAGAGAGAGGGGAGATAAGGAGAGAGAGGGGCTAGAAATTATTGGCAGTGAGGGACGCGCCACACATAAACTGTATCTATATCTGTCAATTAGAATGTCAGTCACATGGGGCTAGCCTCACATAACTTTGCACCTGGATTCCTGCTGGATACGTGCCCAACATGGTTGGGCACGTAGAGTTCTTCAGGGAACTTCATACCATTGGGTGGGTAAATACACATTTACCCTCACGACGAGTTTGACAGTAGCACCGGTGCCCGTTTCCCTGAATACTTTGAAAAAATCTAATATGTTTGATAACAATATTCTAACACATTATGCACTGATATCGGGAAAATTAACAGTAATATTTAATTTATTATACAATTACCGTGAAGAGCGAAAACACGTAAATAAGAAACAAGCCTGCATTTCCACCAAACAAAAGACCGGGTCAGTCCGGGTCAGCCTGGGTGAGCTCGGGTCAGCCCGGGTCAGCCCGGGTTAGCTCGGGTCAGCCCGGAGAGAAAAAAAGACCAGAACACAGATAGCACAGACGTACACAGAGCAAAATCTGATATCTAAATGACCTCATAATACTGAGGTTTTGATTGGTTAATTGAAGGTTTTCTCTCCATATATAATTTGTATATAAATTCCTGTCCATGTAGACAGGCTTAGAGACAAATACATTTGAGAAAGATGCATATTTTTAATTTTATTTATATATACAAGAGTTATTACACTCTTGTACAGCCACTAACACGCACAGCGTTTCGGGCAAGTCCTTCATACTAATTTTCCCCGGAATACGACCCTGCCCAATCGTTTAACAACCAGGTACCCATTTTACTGTTGGGTAAACAGAGGTTACAGTTAAAGATTGGCGCCCAGTCAATCCTCCCCGACCAGGATACGAACCCAGGCCAAGGCGCTCGCGAAGCGTTGGGAGAAATATACAGCATATAGAAGAGAGAGAGAAAGAGAGACAGGGATGTATTGCCGCCGACAAAACCTACAGTATGTAGGCACAGTACCAACAGACACATATGGACACCATTGAGGGGCCGCCACGCGCTAATATAGCGGACAAATGAAATACAATTATAAACCATCTTAGCGTTTTCGTTCCAAGAACCCCCCCCCCCCAGCTGGTGATCATTCAGGATTACCTCGGGTCCTACTTCAGAATTATAGATGTACCTATAATGTTTATATGACAGTTATAGATTGCACTCTACTGACTACACGGGGAGGGTGGAGGAATTATAATTCGATTTGATTTGACGCATGAGTAGTTTAACTAATTGTAAGTAGATGATGATCACTCAAACTGTTATGGTTGGCACTCCGGCTGGCCTGGGGGTTATATTAAGTATTGTGAGCTTTAGTTGTTATAAAAGTGAGGTTACCGGCCTTCATGTTACGTGGGGTTATTGGCTAGTGAGGCACATGCCCGCTCCTGTGCCAGGTAAGTCCACTACGGGCTTACCATAGCCCGTGCTACTTGCACCGCTCCTGTGCCAGGTAAGTCCACTACGGGCTCACCATAGCCCGTGCTACTTGGAACTTTTTGTTCCTAGAAGCTGAATCTTTAACAACAAACAACAGGTTGTTAGGGTAGTGTCAGGTGAAGATGACCTCCTGGTGAAGGTCATCACTAGTTGACCTCAGAAGACCTTTAATAGTCCTACAGACTCACTATTCTCGAAACCGTAGAAGTGTGTATTACTCATACACGAGTGGCCCCATACTCCTCATACAAGAGTGCTCCCATACACCTCTTATATACATATATATATATATATAAGAGGTGTATGGGAGCACATACATACTTATACAGATTTACACAGTTGTTAGTTTAACGTACTGTGGTAAATTATTCTGTGGTTAATTACAATGATTTGTGATGAATTGGGACAAGGTACTCAACGGAACTGCAATTGCAGCTCGTGTGTTCATCTGCATACAGACGCACGTGCATACATAAATATGAGGATGGTTCCCTCCGCTTGCACCCGTGACCCTGAAGGTGCAGCTCTTGCACCCACTAAACATTTCCACATACGTGTATTTACCCTACATGTACTCCCACACGCATCATCTTCATATCCACATGTTCTTTCTCACTTAGAGCCCAATAGGCTCAGGAATATGTACACCAGTTGATTGACAGTTGAGAGGCGGGACCAAAGAGCCGAAGCTCAACCCCCGCAAGTACAACTAGGTGAGTACTTATCATCCTCATATCCACATGTTCTGTCATACATATCATTCTCTCTCATACATGTTCTTCCACAGAGAGCACAATATCCAAAAGTAGCTTTTAGATATATAGGATTTATATATATAGCTTTGAGATATATTAAAAATATTTAAAAAGTATTAATATTTTTGGTGCTGATATTCGGCACCAATTTTTTTTTGTAGGTCGAAATTTTGAGGTGATTCACTAAACTGATTCGGGTTTTGGTAAACTGATTGGGCCGTTTTAATTTAAATCTTTGCACAGAATTAACCTCCACTACTTTCATTCCAAGTGGATTCCTCTCAGTAGACTCTCACTGAAGAAGTTTCTCTCTCCATGTTTGTCCATTTATCATGGCCCCTCTTCTTGAGAACTGCTTGTCGATGTGTATCTTTGCGTGCGTGCGTGCGTGTGCGTGTGTGTGTGTGTGTGTGTGTGTGTGTGTGTGTGTGTGTGTGTGTGTGTGTGTGTGTGTGTGTGTCGGTTGTGTGCAATCAACAAATAATTTTTGCAGGAACTGAGCTTTAGCTCCTGGTTCCCAAATAATGGGAATGCTTCTACCTTCGTCAGTAATCATCTGTGGTTTACTGACAATTTATTAAAGTCTTAATCCCGCAACTTTTTCCGAGGCCAAGATTCTCATGTGTCGATCTGATCTAGCAAAACATGCACAAAGTTGAGAAAATCTGTTGAAACATTGCGGGGATTTGAACCATCATTTTGCCTCTAACGAGCTCTAGAGGCCTCAGCTGGTGGAAAGTATATGCAGAAAGTTCTCCCCTGAAGATTTCTACCTTAATTCCAATATATATTACATAGCCTGGCCTCAGGCCGGGCTCGTGGAGTAGAACGGAAGGTGATTGAAGGATCTTGGGCCTCTGATGACACCGTCTAAAACAGTTTATACAGGAAGCAGAGCATGTAATCATATCGTTTCCTTCCTACTCTCGCTAACTTGCTCTGCTACATGACACGATAATGTATTAGACTAAAATTGGGTACAGAGGAGTAAGAAAATTGATCTAATCACTTTAGTAAATAGCATTATTTATGTATATATTTACGCACGTGCATAATTATTTACAATTCATTTGACAAGCTTCGGTTTTGCGAAATAAATTGCCAGTCTCGAAAATGTACAAAAAGATGGTAGTGAGGCACTAGCCACAAGGCTATATTGTGAACCGTACAAGTCAGAAGACAGGGCAGGTTCACTGTGCCCGCCCGCCATGCCCTATCTCCACCAACGGAAGGAAAGACAAAGAGAATTAATACACACACTTACCCACCCCGTTAGTAGTGGTCGATGGCTCTTGATAACCTGACGGCGATGGCCGTTTGTTCCAGCAAGATAAAAAGTTGGGATTCTGCTGTGTTTTTGTATTTATCGTCGGGGTTTCATTCCACGAGGCGCTTCATATTCCGCACAACAATGGCAGCGAGGCACAATACCTGCAGAACTCGGCTTTGGTCTTGATAATCGGCTCAGTGCTCGACACGCCATTGGTGGTACGTCAGTCCTGGCGCTTGTCTGTTCCAGGAGGAATTCTTCTTCAACTCCAATTAGCAAAGCAACCAAGAGTAAAACAGAGAACAAGAGAAATTTCCATGACAGTGCTAACAAAGAAAACGATGCCTTAAGGAGTGGCTTCACTGTCAGCGAGAAAGATTATTATCGCAGTTCGTATCGTTGGGTTCTTTTGGCGCGAACAATTTACCTCACACGACTCAAGCAGTGTATACCAGTGTATACAGTGTATACCAGTGTATACAGCTACAGTGTAACAGTGAAGAACAGTGTATACCACGTCACAAAGGTAACACACAAGCCGGCAATATTGACATCAATGAAAGAACGCCAGTTTAATGTTTTTGTAGAATTAAACTTTGTGCTCCTCAGTCATTTAGATAATATCATGCGCGCATGAATTCCAGTTAAACACAAAATATATACTCCAAGGTGGTTACGATTTTTTTGTAAATACTGTATACAGAGAGTATAATTAAATATTGAGCTGTGTCCAAAACTAAAGTATTAGTTGGTTAGTTGCTGATTGGTTAGTGAGCGTTAGCTTGCCTTAATAACCCTCGAGAGTTGGATAGGCCTTAAGCTCAACATCAAACCTAGTCTTGAAACCACATGTTATGTAATCCAAAAGTGGCCTCTACTTTTCGGTGTATACACACGGAGTTTATTCCTTCACTATGTCCAGGGTTAAAATAATCTTGTTGGTTGGTCAGTAAGCAATTGTGGTCTTAATAACCTTCCAGATGTTGAGGGGACTTAAGCCCAACAAAATAATAGTAAGGAAAGATACACTGAAACGTTTTCCCTGATTTTTGGTGTGTGTATATTAAGTATACTATATAGTCCTGAACTAAGTTCAGGATGTTGGACTTGAAGGCTTTTCTACGGCGTGAAGATTAAGAATACCACCACAATAGCTTACTTATTAACCAGCAAGTATTTTTTACTTCTAAAATAGTCCAGGGCTAAAGTATATAGTGTAAAACTACCTCTAATTGTATATATCTATGTTCTGAAAGTGATAGGGTTGAAAATATATGTTTGGCTTGAAATGCTTCCTCAAGGATTCAAATACTCTGGCAACCATTTCACGTCATTTTTATCTTTGCTATGTAAAGCTCAGAGAATAATGTGAATAAAACGGGTTAAACCATGGCCACCATTACGGTCTGTCCAGGCAGTTGCTCCCAGGGCCCTCCCAGTCTTTTATTTTGCAAATAATTTATTTTGAAATTTGACTATTTTTGAGACATTAATTTCTCAAGGCAGGCATCTCTACGTACAACACAATTTATTTAACCGTCTTACTTTAACATGATATGTATATATATATCACGTCAGCCATGCAGAAGTAGCTATTTAGGTAGTCAGCCGTTTCTCATCATGATGCAAAAAGCTTAGTCAACTTCAAGACAGGTGACGAAGACAAAAATCAGGATCAGCCTTGTTTATTTTCTTTATATATACTATTAACCTAACAACTAGTCTTACTCAATATGCATTAAATTCATGTCTCACTTACACTCACATGCTCCACAAATTAAGTACGCAATAACGAATGTGTAGTCGATAGTGCCACAGCCCTTCTGGCAGCCTACGTACCTAGCCGACAAGGATAGAAACGCTCTGGGATGATGGATGTCGTAATAATGGAGCTGTTGATAAATATATTTTGTTGGGAATCTTTGGAGATGGGTAGAGGAGGTCGTCCTAGTCTCTTAATGGCAGACGCTATTCTCTCCAGGCTTTTTATTTGTATATATATTAGTTTTTAATTGCTCAGCACAACAGAGAAACAACTGTTATCTTCCTGTCAACTTGCGTGTGTTTGTGTTTTTATCTCAGGAGATTTGGTTTGGTGTAGGGCATAAGGCCTGTCAACCTCTGGAGGGTTATTAAGGTTACCACAATTTTTTACTGCCCAACTAGCAAGTATATTTTATCCATGAACACATTCCAGGACTGAAGTAAACTGTGTATGTATATACCTAGAAGTGGGGAGCATCTCTCGGTGAAAATATTCCTGAAGAAGATTAAAAATCCACCAAAGTTAATATTGCCTCTCCGAGTGGAGCTTGTGGTGGTCGGTTGTGAGTGGATGAAGGACGGATTCATGTGTTTAGCGGTTCTGGAATGGATTTGGTATAGATGGGAAAGGCAAAGGACCAGGAGACCTAGAGTGACTTTCAGAGGTGCGTGGCTAGCGATTCTCAGAGCAGGGAACTAAGTTCTTCAATTAATCACATACCTGACATGAACATGATGAGGGATGCAAATCACAGTAGCAGTTAACATCCCGCCGTACAAGAGTCGAGTGGGGTATTAGTGGCAATTAGTACAAACTTGGTTGGTATTTAATTACCACGTTGTGTGACGTCACGGGGGGCAGGTTGAGGATGACTACTCTTGAAGACAATATCTATGAGTAGACTTTCTATTGTACTTATAATTGTGGGTGTAGGTGCTGGCTTAGCACATGTGTGTGTGTTTGTTTGTTTATCACAGGTGTGTGTGTTTGTTTATCACAGGTGTTTGTGTTTGTTTAGCACTTGTGTGTGTTTGTTTAACACATGTGTGTGTTTGTTTAACACATGTGTGTGTTTGTTTAACACATGTGTGTTTGTTTAACACATGTGTGTGTTTGTTTAATTTCTGTGTGTGTTTGTTTTGCACAGGTGTGTGTGTGTTTTTGTTTGACACGTGTGTGTGTTGTTGTAGTGTGTGTAATTAGACCAAGTCTGCATGCTTTTACTTAGCGCAAAGTATGTATGTGTTTGTTTGCTTAACATAAGNAGCAAGTTGGGCGGTTTCTCGGGTAATGGAGAGATGGTTAGACAGGTTTGGGATACTTTTAAGTGCAAATTGAAATCGTCCAAATGCAGGTTTGATGTATCGTTTTAGAATACAGGCCCAAAACTCGCATAATTATTGTAACTAGCTGCTCTACAAATTACTAATTAGAGCCAGTCTCTTATATTTTCTTAAATACAAGCAGTATAGATAACAGTGCAATTTATTGGGTAGCAAGACAAAAGAACATGAAATCTGCATTGGTAGGGCTCTATAAAAACATTTTTATGTGTTGGTTGTCCTTTTCCTTGAGGCAAGTTTGCGCTACTATAAATACTTCTCGATTTTGTTTGAATTTATATTTAAGATCATGTGTTATATTATTTTAAGTTATATTTGGTTATTGGAATATGTGATTGAATAATTCTTGGCAAGCAAAATTTAGAGACATTGTGGTATTTGGCATTTATCTCAGTTTGACACAATAAATATTTACGCAATATCAATATAGTTAAAAAATATATAAATACTTTATCCTTATCACAGTTGGAAGTTGCACTTCACTTTGATCTTTGCTAAAAGGCCGAGAAGCGAATCTTGGCCTTGTGGCTAAGTCAGTTCAGTCAACATAATATAATTCAGTCAAACTGCGGCTATCCAGAGAATCTATCGAAACTGAAACTCAGTTCTTTATTATTATCATCATTGCACAAAGAAATCATATTAATATATGATAGCTAGAAGTTGCAAAAAATATGAAAATAAATTTGGGATTTTTTTTCAACAACAGTAAGTTAAGGGTCCTCTGATAGGTTAGGCGGGCAGGAAATTCTCATAAAGTTTCAAAACGTTATGAAAAACGTTAATTTAAAGTGTCCTCTCATAAGCTCTGCGCGTACGCCGGACGACTCAAATAGAAAACGGAACAGAACGTCACTTTTGTGAGTCGATTTCATTTCAAATTACGTCCAAATTTGGCCATATCGCGCATACGAGCCAAAAGTGACGTTCTTTTTAAGAGGACGGGTTGCTTAATAATCGCTTCTTCTCGTTAATATATATATATATATATATATATATATATATATATATATATATATATATATATATATACATATATGTATATATATATATATATATATTTGTATTAAAGATTATTGTTTTCACGTATATTTTTTTCTGCACTTTTATTTCTGGCATGAATTTCGGGTTGGTGTGATAGCCTATCAAGTATTAATCTGAACTTGAGTGTTCTCTTGCTAAGACTGTTATTTAAGGTCATAACTGCAACTCTGAATCACGTTCCTACTGCTCAACTATTTGTTTTCACATCCCGTTCTTTTGATTTGTCACAACATACAAAATATGGGGTGTTAAAATACACGAACCCAAGCCATGTACCTAACCTATCCAACGTACGCATAGAAAACGTGAATACGTGTGAGCGGCAAATGTTTAATAGCATTCAGATGCTGCAATATATCTATATTATTATATTCCTCTGCTTCCTTTATGAAAGTCTCGTCCCAGCATCCGGATGACCTTTCTTGAGCTCATGTGTATGCGCGTCCCTTCCTTCACCATCCTACGAGTCTTTGTCCCGTCCGCCGGCATCACGACATTACCAGAGTTACGATCTCTCGTCTGAATTTAGAGCGGGGGATCGCAGAGCGCCACCGCGGACGCTGGCATTATGTACACAGAGTCTCACGCATCAAGCCTTTTTCGGGGCAAGAAGGCGTGAGGCAAGCAAGGCGTTCTAGCCGCACTGTTTTCCAGGCGAGTCTCTGGAAGCTTGTGCAAGAAGCTGTGTTTAGGCGAGTAACTGGAAGGTTGTGGTCGAGACTGAGTCCTGGTGAGTAGCTACAAGATTGTACCAGAAACCGCGTTCAAGCAAGCCACTGAAGGCTTGTGATAGAGGCCGAAATCGTCTCTGGGATCTTGAGTCATCGCTTAACCTCTCTTATTACCTTCCCCGGCGGCAAGATCCCACGGGAGGGAAAATTGTCGCTTGGACTAAAGATTAACTAACATATTCGAATGCAACATAACTAAAGGAACTGTTATACTGCTCGATTTTTATCACATGCAATTTAACATATGGCCCAGGTTCGAATCCGCGGGTTAGATATGTACAACAGTAAGACAATATCTCTTATCCACAGGTTACTTACATTGAATTTTGTAACTAGCTCATCAAGATTGTAACTTGCTTAGCTAAATGAATTGTGGGGTTCAGTCCCTGAGCCCATTATGTGCCTCTGTAACCCTTTCCACTACCGCCCACAAGATGGGTATGGGGTGCATAATAAATGAACTAAACTAAACTCTTATCCACATTCCTCTCTCTTAGTGTTTCTACCTTTTTTCAAACTTTCTTACAACAGCAAAACAATATTTCGACCGGTTGTTGCAAAATCCCAACTGGGTCATGACATATCCCGCCAAATGTGTCACTCTGCACTACCGAAACCCCAAAATGGCTTCTGTCGTAAATGCTGATTCGGTCCACGAAATTTTGAGTGAACAACTTGCCCTTCCTGGAGGGGAGAATGGAGGACTTAAGGCTACTCCATAAAAACAACAACTGGTGTATTTCAGCTCCAGTTTTCACTCGTGTGTTCTCTGTGGGCGGTCAGGTTCCTGTTTGGTTGGTCGTGGTCACTTGTGTTGATCACAACGATGCGGTCGTGCATCCGAGTGTGGACACAGGGTAGAGGAATCTGTTACCGAGATGAGGTCGTGGTGGAAGAATGCTGAGAAAGCAAGCATGATTACTCAGGCTAGAATTTCCGAGATGTTTAAATGTTTTTGATTTCGTGCATCGGTATTTTTATAAATCGGTCCTTGATATATCTTATAGGATCAGCTTCAGCATTATCATCATCATCATCAGCAGCAGCAGCATCACTATCAAAAGCAACAACTTCATCATTACCACTTTCAGTGTAGAGGCCTTTGTCATTAGAGAGCAAGGTTTAAAAAAAATAATGCTCAAGTTACTCAGTGACAGGTGTCCCAACACAACATCTACTTTCACCATCATCACACAAATCAAGCATTATCACTCAAATTCTCCACAACACTATCTCTCAGCTTCGTCATCCATTTGTTGTAGTGTGTTTCTTGTTCCGTGTTAGCAGTCAAAATAACATTCATTTATTCAGCCTAACCCCCTTGAGATCATCTTTGTTCCCTGCTACTTAAAGTATAGAGTGGGCATGAGACACATGCTTCCTTAGCACTTGCTCTAATTAATAACATCTGCCCAATTCCCTTGATATTTCACATTTTTTTCTACCAACTAACGTATTAAAGAACATTCCCTTAAATAATATTTTATTGCCATACTATTCAACATGACTGCACTCTTACTACACAAATATCAAGCTTTTAATTCGTCTAATAATGAATTCTCTATGAATACATACCGAGGTGCAATTAATTTTCACCTTATGTCTACACCAGAATGCAGGCGATGAGTCACAATAACGTGGCTGAAGTAGTTTGACCAGACCACACACTAGAAGGTGAGGGGACGACGACGTTTCGAGAATGGTCCAGAACGGACCGAAACGTCGTCGTCCCTTCACCTTCTAGTGTGTGGTCTACACCAGAAGATGTCAGCCACTTCTCAGTGTTTATACTCTGAGACTTTAGCTCTGGATATAGACCAGAACGTATACTAGAACGTATAGACCAGTAAAGTATACTGGCTGGTTGGTCAGTAAGCTGTTGCCTAAATAACCTCCCAAAGATTGAGGCGTTAAGGCCTGTGGATGGATTGATTTTACTCACTTATCCATTTCTCCTGTTTCAACTGGTGATTTGTGCAACGCACAACATTCCATCGTTCCACATCTGCACATTAGCGTTGGAACAGCCACTCGTGCATGCAGTCCACTTGCCGCTTCCTTTATCTTAATCTTCCTAACCAGAGCTAATATTGCACCAGAGGCTTTCCAACCCTGACTCACTCTACACTCGCTTGTACAAATACCTCCTTAGTAAATCACATAACCCAGTTATTTAAACTCTTCAACAGCTTCCATTACTGTTCCATTCACCATGAATTCTCACCCAGAGATTTCTTTTCCACATATTTTTTTCTGCGCATTCATCAACACAAATGTTAATTAATGCAGATATATGGCTAAATATGTACCTGATGATTTGTGTCATTTTTAACAAACAATTCACACCTCTAGCTAATACTGTCACTCTAACCTCCATTAGAATACGTATTGAATCGTTTGTTATATATTAAAAAGACTATTCATCTATGAATGAGTGTTTATGTAAAAGAAACAGACAATTGTGTAACTAGCTTGAAGGGCAGTTTGGAGAGAGTGGAATGAGAATCTGAGATGTTTAAGGAGAGGTGAAAAAAAAAGAGGGAGAAGGGAGACGGTGAGAGAAAATGGGAGGATAAAGATGAAGTGGATAGATGAGAGAGAACGAGAGGAGAAAGTTGGAGAGGTGGGTGAATGGGAATAAAGCTGGGAATTGGGAAAGATATGAGAAAGGGGGTGTTTGGAGGAGGGAGGGAGTGGGGGGGGGGGAGGAGAGACCCGGCTGCAGCCGGTTACCCTTCTAGTAAATTATATATAGGTGCCTACGCTTTTACTTACCAGGCTTTGAAACTAGTTGTAAATTTAGAGTATTTTACGTGTAAATATGTATTTTGTGTGCTTGTATGCTTCTTAAGTCTTCTCACATTATTTCTCCATCAAGTTTAGTGTCATTGTATATATATATATATATATATATATATATATATATATATATATATATATATATATATTATATATATATATATATTTATATATATATATATATGTATAAATATATATATATATTATATGTATTTATATTATAGTTATATTATATATATATAAATATATATATATATATATATTATATGTATATATATATATATATATATATAATATATATATATATAATATATATATATATACATATATATATATATATATATATATATATATATATATATATATATATATTATATATATATATATATATGAGTAAAAGGATCAGGAAACTGTATGTCTATATCTGTGAATCATATCTTAGCCTCAGGGGCCTGACAGCTGAGTGGACAGCGCTCGGTATTCGCAATCCTAAGGTTCCGGGTTTGATACCCGATGGAAGCGGAAACAAATGGGCAGAGTTTCTTTGACCCTGCTGCCCTGTTCACCTAGCAGTAAATAGGTACTTGGGAATTAGTCAGCTGCTACGGGCTGCTTCCTGGGGATCTGTAACAAAAAAAGGAGGCCTGGTCGAGGACCGGGCCGCGGGGACGCTAAGCCCTGAAATCATCTCAAGATAACCTCAGACCTGCTAAGCCCTGGGTACGTTCAGGGCAGAGATCGCGTCTCAACACTTTTCCCTGATTGGTGTAATACAGACCACATCACCTTTTTCTTAACAATACACAAACAAATATATTAGTTTCACATTCCCAAAACATCACATTATTGGCCCTAAAATCGCATCAAACGTTTAGCATCGGATATCAAGCTTTAAAACTCCCGTTATGTGCCCGCCTCACACTGTGGAAGTTCAGTACCCACAGACACACCCAAGTTACAGACCCAACAGTCTCAAATGATCATCATAATCAAGATGAATCTATTATCTTCGGTAATTTTTACAACTATTTATTTTATAACTCGCGGTTCTCGTTATAAATGCTTTCGGTTCACAAGCGACTGTGTTCGATTCTCCGGCAGAATATCCTGGGAATGTTCCTTAGTCCTGATCCCCCTGTTCACC
>WNGS01169498.1:8186902-8202562 GCA_020271785.1 Procambarus virginalis
CCTGTATTAGCGAGTAATTCTACCACCACTCAAGTCTGTGGTGGTAGAATTGGTTGTAGTTTTCTATTTCATTAATGCACAAATCGAGTCTCCTTTGTAGTCCACCTCGAAGATCAATGTTAGTGACAACTCATGTTTCCATAATTAAATACAAATCAGCCTTCGTGTCTCTGCTTGTCAGAGACATGACTTAATATATTTAGGAAAACACTATTTGTCAAATATTGATACTGTTCTTAAAAGATTTCCCCATTTTGCACCCGCAAGATAACGTAAGCTTTTAAGGGTTGACAGATGTTAATCTTCTTGTTTGAGCAGCTGTTCACTTGAGACAGTTAACCAAGTCCCAGCTGTGTCTGGGTACAAGTGACAGGATGAACAACCCAGCGGGTTTTCTTCCTATTGGGGAGTGTTGTACATGCTGCTATGGCGGTGTGTCCACTCACAAGATGAGTGACGCTGCCCAATAAACTCGCCCCTCGGGGCAAAATTTTTAATAATATACCTGTGATAACATAAAACCTTCCTTCCCAACCGCAAGAAGGGACCTAAATTGTAATTCTTTTTCGTATATAAAATGAGCCTTCAGAGTTGCTGTTGTTGTTTAAGATTCGCTACCTGGAACAAAAAGTTCCAAGCAGCACGGGCTATGGTGAGCCCGACCTTCAGAGTCAGATCATTCAGTGTACCATCGCTTATCGTAATGTTTATTAGTACTTGCATCAGTGTTTACGACCTCACTGTTGCATACCAAGAAGCGTTCTGAAAGAAGTATACACAAGTCGACTCCTTCCAGTAGGGTGTTGGATGCTGACGACCCGCCGTAGATGGCAAGATATGTGATGGGAGGAAGGTATTATCATGGTAAGATATGTGATGGGGAGGAAGTAATTATCATGGTGAGATATGTGATAGGAAGTAATTATCATGGTGAGATATGTGATGGGGAGGAAGTAGTTATCACGGTAAGATATGTGATTGGAAGGAAGTAATTATCATGGTGAGATATGTGATAGGAAGTAATTATCATGGTGAGATATGTGATAGGAAGTAATTATCATGGTGAGATATGTGATAGGAAGTAATTATCATGGTGAGATATGTGATAGGAAGTAATTATCATGGTGAGATATGTGATAGGAAGTAATTATCATGGTGAGATATGTGATAGGAAGTAATTATCATGGTAAGATATGCGATGGGGAAGAAGTTGTTATCAACAGGGAGAGCGCTATAAGCCGCAGTGGTTATATAGCCCGCGGCAGGAAGGAAGATATCCATATGCCTCTTCGACAACTCGAAAACTGATAGCTAATTGATGGTTGATTGATTTACAAGTGTTAATTTTCTTTTAAATCTATAATAACTATTAGGCTAGAAATAAAAACGCTAGCGCAATAAAAAAAACATTAGTTGAACAAATAGGTAGTTTGAATGTATCTTTGTGCATTTCAACCGAACGTTATTTGTCTGGAGACAGCTCTAAGCTGGGATATGAGAACGGCGTGAAGGATCCGTGTAGGAAGGATTTAGAAGTGATATGAAAAGGCTTGAAAGCATTCAAAATGAAGCCATGACAATCATTCTTGGAGTTGCAAGAACTGCCAAAACGTCTAATCTACGAGAGGAGTTGTCCCTCCCCAGTGTTAAAAGCAGAATTAAGGAACTGAATGCTAAGCTTGCAATTGGGATAGCCAGAGATCCCCCATTACAATGATATTGCTAAGAAAAAACAGAGCTCTGTGCTACTTTCAGGGGGGAAACAGGAGAAGCAAAAAATGGCATCATAGATCAGTCTGCTACCTGGAAGAGCTTCACCTGCTTGAGCAAGCCCGTGAGCTCCTGCCTGTAGAGAGGTTACCTCCCTGGGAGGATGACTCATGCAAGATTATCATCAATAAAATGGCAACGAAAAAATCCAACATGATACCACAAGAAATGAGGCACAAGTATCTCGAGGAAATTTATAAAGAAGCCGGAGATGAACTAGATCAAATCTACACTGACGGGTCATCTAATCCTGTCAATGGTAGGGCTGGTGCAGCATACACGGTAATCAAGGATAATACTTTCCAACGCAGAAATGAAGAAAAAGCGTGTATTGAGAACTATGTCTCTTCAACGCAAGCAGAGCTAACTGCCATTGTTATGGCGTTAAAGTTCCTTGAACGGAACACTAATGGTGCAGTGATTTGCACTGATTCAAAAGTAGTACTGCAAAGCCTAAGTAAAAATCGGGCAGAAAATCTTGCAATAGTCGCTGAAATTAAGAGAGCTGTGAGAGTACTTACCAATCAGGGAAGAGTCATCAAGTTTCTGTGGATTCCACCCACGTTGGAATATGTGGGAATACACGAGCAGATGTTCTGGCTGCTGAAAGCGCTGAAGGAGACCATATTGAATACTTCATATCCAAGACTCTACTACAAATTAGAGGTATTGTCAGGCAACATCACCGTGACAGGGTAACAGAGGAAAGGAGGATAGAAGCACAAACCAGTGAATCTGTACGATGGTACAACATGGCTGCAGCTGGCAGTCCCAATCGTTATGACCGAAGAGGAGGAGGACGCGGAAGGGAATCAGTAATAGCGAGAATCCGTCTTGGATACAAATATCCATGGAGATACGGAATGGAAGCAACAGTTGATCAGCGAAATTGCAGAATTTGTGATGAGAGTGATGGACACCGCCTTGAACACTATCTACGTGAATGTGAACACCTGAGAGACATTAGAAATATGTGTAGAATAATGAACCCCACATTGTTTGAGTTAAGAAAACACTATTTGTCAAATATTGATACTGTTCTTAAAAGATTCCCCAATTTTGCACCCGCAAGATAACGCAAGCTTTTGAGGGTTGACAGATGTTAATCTTCTTGTTTGAGGAGCTGTTCACTTGAGACAGTTAAACAAGTCCCAGCTGTGTCTGGGTACAAGTGACAGGATGAACAACCCAGCGGGTTTTCTTCCTTTTGGGGAGTGTTGTACATGCTGCTATGGCGATATGTCCACTCATAGGATGATTGACGCTGCCCCATAAACTCGCCCTTCGGGGCAAAATTTAAGGATTTAGACTACCACAATTTGTTCCTGACCAACGAGCAAGTATACATTGGCTTTGAACATAATCTAGAACTAATGTAAAATATTTGTATACCAAGTATAGATGGCCAGTAGGCTAGTCTCACAGTTATAATAACCTTTACGCAGTTGATAGACCTGAGTTTATATAAACCTTCATATCTAATTTGATGTTTTGATTAAAGCCTGTCAAAAAAGCTGCACGAGGAAGCTTGACACGAGCTTCCTCACCAACTAGCAATTACACTATAGTCTTGAACATAATTACAACCTAAGTAAGGTATATACTGTATAGACTGAGTGAAATACTATTCCGTTGATTATTTAGTGTTGGGCTAAATGCCTCTCAACGACTTGAGGGTTATTGAAGCCACCGGCTTAAGGCCTATCTACCTCTAGACGGTTATTAAGACAACCTGACGTACTTATTGACCACCTTCACTTCTGAACACAGTATAGAACTAAAATAAACACTAGGAGTAAAACAAACACCCATCGAGAAGGGTGTTACACCATTTTTAAGTGTATATTTAGTTATTATTTTCTGTTTTTCTTTAAAATACATTCTACTGATGACTTCTAGAGTATTATTTTTTGTTTAAAGCTTAAGATTCTCATGCTTGCTTTTGCCTCCAACTTGGTTATGGTCCTTCCTCGCAGCCCTTGAATGACTCTACGCTTTTATGTTTTGTCCTGTGTGTTTTATTTTTTTACTGTACCAGTACTTTATTACTTTTTTTTTACTTTTTCCTTTTTTTTACTTCTACTTTTTTTTACTTTACCAGTGCCAGTGTCATTAGATTCAATTCCAGCAATCTATTAGAAAAATTCAGTTGTAATATATATATATATATATATGCGGAAAATCCACAGAGAAAAATGAAAGGAGGTAACGTTTCGACTTTGTTAAAGCCTTTGTCAAACCAGACTGACAAGAGGAGATGGGAATTGGGAGGATATATAGGCCGACACCTGACCAACCCAACCCTAGGGAAAGAATTAACCAGAGACAGGTAAAGCTTAGCTTAGAATGGTCAAAGAGGATTAAGCGGTCAGAGAAAAAGGATGAAAGATTAAAGAAAAGCCTCATGAACATGCAATAAATGAATATATAAATATAAAATTATAATGAGACATTGTAAGCCTCTTTAACAATTACAGTTTTTTCTTAAACTGTTGTGCAATATTATAACTTAAAAATGGATCAAGTTTGTACATTCCAGTAGTAGAACAGTAGAACAGTCAATTATGTAGATATTGCCAAAGGTTTCTGCAATCTTGAAAAGTATAGTAATGTCTCAGTTGAAGATATTAATGTGTGCAAAGGGATGATGTATGGTATTTTACTTAACAATTCTGTTCCTAACTGTCCAAGTCGATTTGTTCATGCGTTCAAAAATCTCAAAAAAGATAGTTTATTACATATTACCAAGGCTGATAAGTCAAATGCAGTAGTTATTATGAATAAAGATGACTATGTCCGAAAAATGGAGTTACTCCTGGAAGACAGGGATACTTATCTATTGATTAATAGAGATCCTACTGAAAAAGTGATTGCACATTTTAACAAATCTCTTAAAACTGTGTGCAAAGGTGATAAAGAGTTGATATCTAGGCTAATAAGTCGATCCCCCTCTCTTCCTTACATGTATGGTCTTATAAAAACTCATAAGCCAAATAATCCGGCAAGGCCGATAATTAGTTCAATTGGTTCGGCGGCTTATAAACTTTCTAAGTGGTTAGTCAAGGTTTTGTCCCCAATAGTTGGTACTATTTCCAACTCACACTTGACAAACAATGTGGACTTAGTTAATAAGCTATCCACACTGAATTTAAATTTTGATTTTAAACTAATAAGTTTCGATGTGACCTCTTTATTCACTAAAGTACCCGTTGATGACCTGTTAGAATTTCTACGTGAGGAACTACCTAAATATAATTTGAACTTGCAGACCAATAAAGTATTAGAACTTATCAAATTGTGTATAAAAGACAATTATTTTAGTTTTAATGGAAAATTTTTCAAACAAACATTTGGAATGGCGATGGGCAATCCTCTTTCCCCCGTTTTAAGTAATTTGTATATGGAATTCTTCGAAACAAAAATCTTATCCAGTATTATCCCGGCTAATGTAGTTTGGTTTAGGTATGTTGATGATATTTTGTGTTTATGGCCGTGTGACAAAGACCATATAGTTTTTCTTAATGAACTCAATTCTTTGGTACCTTCAATAAAATTCACTTGTGAGACTGAGGTGAATGGTATGCTTCCGTTTTTGGACATTATGATTCATAGAGTCACTAGAAAGTTCAAATTTAATGTGTATAGGAAACCTACCAACGTGGGGTCGTATGTTCATTTTTATTCGAATCATCATAGTAAAGTTAAACGGGCAGTATTTTCAGGAATGTTTCTACGAGCTTTGAGGGTGTGCAGCCCTGAGTTTTTTGATGAAGAGATTGCTATAATATATGAAATCGGGAAGAGTTTACAATATCCTAAGAGGTTTTTGGATTTCTCGTTTGAACAAGCCAAGCGTACGTTTTATAATCACATCCCTAAGGCGAAACCAGAAATTATTAACTCATTGGTTGTACCTTATGCGAGTGGACTTGAAAAATTGTCTTTGATTTTTAAGAAACTTAATATAAATTTGGTGTTCACTAATAGTACGATCAAATCCAATTTAATAAAAAACTCCCCTGATACAGCAGGTTGCGTGTATTCAATTCCCTGCAATGATTGTGATTCTGTGTACCTTGGACAAACAGGAAAGTCCTTACAATTGCGGTTGTCACAACATGCTTATAGTATTAGAACTGCCCAAACGTCTAATGCATTGTATCTACATACGAATTTATGCGATCACAATATTAACTGGAATGGTGCAAAAAGCATTACCAATTGTGGGGATTTCGTGGAACGGAATTTGATTGAGTCTGCTCTAATCAGTCAGTGTCCAAATCTTCTTAATGTTAGTACTGGAATGTACAAACTTGATCCATTTTTAAGTTATAATATTGCACAACAGTTTAAGAAAAAACTGTAATTGTTAAAGAGGCTTACAATGTCTCATTATAATTTTATATTTATATATTCATTTATTGCATGTTCATGAGGCTTTTCTTTAATCTTTCATCCTTTTCTCTGACCGCTTAATCCTCTTTGACCATTCTAAGCTAAGCTTTACCTGTCTCTGGTTAATTCTTTCCCTAGGGTTGGGTTGGTCAGGTGTCGGCCTATATATCCTCCCAATTCCCTTCTCCTCTTGTCAGTCTGGTTTGACAAAGGCTTTAACAAAGTCGAAACGTTACCTCCTTTCATTTTTCTCTGTGGATTTTCCGCATAAAATGATCAGTGTTTTGTGATCGTCAATGCATATATATATATATATATATATATATATATATATATATATATATATATATATATATATTATATATATATATATATATATTATATATATATTTATATTATGTATGTATGTATGTATGTATTATGTATGTATGTATGTATTGTATATTTGCTGGTGGTCAGTAAGCAGTTGTGGAGGTCTTAATAACCCTCGACAGGTTGTTAGGCCTCAAAACTAGCAGCATCTTGTGTCAAGTGTTGTGTCACATCTGTCTTCTATTCGTTGTTGTGTACTGTTGGAGGAGAGGGCTGATACTTTACACTCTTCCACTGTCACACACACATGCTGTACATACCTTTTTGATAACTATAAATTTCTTTCAGCTTGTGTGTGATTACCTCATTGTAATTGCCTGATTCTAGTTATAAGATGAGAACTCTTGGTGATTATTTTCTTTCATTCAATTGTTCCTTTGAATAGTGTGTGTGTGTGTGTGTGTGTGTTCCCCTAGTTGTGCTTGCGGAGGTTGAGCTCTGCTCTTTAGGCCCGACTCTCAACTGTCAATCAATCAACTGATTTTTTTTTCACACACACCCCAAGGAAGCAGCCCGTAACAGCTGTCTAACTCCCAGGTACCTATTTACTGCTAGGTAACAGGGGCATCAGGGTGTAAGAAACTGCCCGTTTATTTCTGCCATCGCTGGGGATCGAACCCTGGTCCTTCGGATTACGAGTCCCAAGCGCTGTCCACTCAGCCACAAGCCCCCTTTAGTGTACTTTTGTTTGTGTGTGTACTCTGTGAGCAGAATACCAGGTGGCTATCCCTTCATCTAGGTACATAACTCAGCAGATTTGTTACTTGAAAACTCTGCTGTAACTGCCTCTCGCGCCGTTCTAATTCTAAAGCTTAACTGACTGCACAGACGCCGAAACACGAGTAAAATATAATCTATTTTAGTACCATTCTAGCATATAGTTCGATAAGATCATGATCGCTTTGCATGATGATGAGCACCTGCATGCAAAATGATGCTTGGTTATGAGTGTGATTCAGAGTGAAGATGGTGCGTAGTGATGACCCCATGATTACTCCCGATCTTAATCCCCCTACTTATACTCCTTGATCAATATGAATATAAGGATTATAGGCACTGGTCGTGATCAGAGTTTCCGATCAAGTGAACGTAACGATTTGTTCACTAAATTTATGAAAAATGATGAGTGTCATGAAGAGCGCGAGTAGTGATCTTTTATGTTAAAGATGGACATTACTCTGATGTTCACAACAGTGTCTAAATGCCGTGCTGGAGGGTATACTAAGGTGTTTGATTGACTCGCCCACGTCCATCACCCACAACATGTTCTCTTAAAGTTGAGAGCGGGTACACTGAAGCCTCGTAACCTGCAGCAGAGGCTGAGGAGACTGAGCGTGAAGATACGTGATTGACAGTATAGATAAATGACCGAGATTAAATATAACTGAAACTGACGAGGCATTGAAAGTGGGTATACATGATATAGAATAAGAATATATATGATAGAGACTAAGGATACGTGATGGAGAGAGAGAGGTCAAGTTGTCCTGGAACACATACTGGTTCAGAGTCCCACAAGAAACAGTCCTAAGGGGGGGGGGGGGTAGAAATAGAATAAGCTACTCTATCCCTTTAGGATGTATTATCTTGTCTCAATAAACATACTTGAACTTGAAGCATTCCTGGAGTCCAACAGTGTTCATGAAACCCACAAGGGTAGGTTCTGGGACCTCGACTGTTCTCATATCGCCAACGGCTTACTTGTAGAATAAAATTATATGTTGCAATGATTCCTGATAATGATAATTGCTAGCAGGATTACGGACATATGTGGACTGCAAGGTAATACATGAGAAATTTATCATATTACAGCAATGGGTTTGATATAAATAAGAGCTGTCTCGCATAGACCTATAGGCCAGTTGTGTACTTTATTCCTACGGTCTTACGATTCATAAGAACATAAGAATACGGTATGGTGAATATTGGATTTACATCAACAATTCCAAAGGCTATACAAGGATGTGAGATCTCTGTCAGTGATAAGGATGCAATCCTTAAGAGGCGGATAAAGGAGTAACTTTAGACCTTTTATCAAATCAATCACGTCACCTAAAGTACACACGAATAGCATATTATCTGTGGCAAATATAGCAGTAAATAGGTACCTGGGAGTTAGACAACTGCTACAGGCTGCTTCCTGGTGGTGGTGGTGGTGGTGGTGTGTGTGTGTGTGTGTGTGTGTGTTGTGTGTGGTGTGTGTGTGTGTGTGTGTGTGGTGTGTGTGTGTGTGTGTGTGTGTGAGAGAAAAATATATGTAGTAGACATAATTGAGGAAAACTTAATTGGTTAGAAAGGCGGGGTCCAAGAGCTAATAGCTAGATTCTGCAGATACAAATAGTAAATATTATTTAACACACAACTTACGAAGGATTCACCAACACACGCATGCCACAAACAAACAAACAACGCACAACAATCAAAATACATCACCAGACTAAGTATGTACATTAACCCTACAACAATTAATACCAATTTCTGCATTTTGAAAACAAGCAAAAAAAAAAAAACCACGATCTAACGGTCATTCTAGTCACAAACATCAGTGTAACACAACCCTCCAACACCTGTCACAAACATCAGTGTAACACAACCATTCAACACCTGCCACAAACCTCAGTGTAACACAACCATTCAACACCTGCCACAAACATCAGTGTAACACAATCATTCAACACCTGCCACAAACATCAGTGTAACACAATCATTCAACACCTGTCACAAGCATCAGTGTAACACAACCCTCCAACACCTGTCACAAACATCAGTGTAACACAACCATTCAACGCCTGTCACAAACATCAGTGTAACACAACCCTCCAACACCTGTCACAAACATCAGTGTAACACAACCCTCCAACACCTGCCACAAACATCAGTGTAACAACCATTCAACACCTGTCACAAACATCAGTGTAACACAACCCTCCAACACCTGCCACAAACATCAGTAACACAATCATTCAACACCTGCCACAAACATCAATGTAACACAATCATTCAACACCTGTCACAAATATCAGTGTAACACAACCCTCCAACACCTGCCACAAACATCAGTGTAACACAATCATTCAACACCTGCCACAAACATCAGTATAACACAACCATTCAACACATGCCACAAACATCAGTGTAACAACCATTCAACACCTGCCACAAACATCAGTGCAACACAACCCTCCAACACCTGTCACAAACATCAGTGTAACACAACCCTCCAACATCTGCCACAAACATCAGTGTAACACCCATTCAACACCTGCCACAACCATCAGTGCAACACAACCCTCCAACACCTGCCACAAACATCAGTGTAACACCCATTCAACACCTGCCACAACCATCAGTGCAACACAACCCTCCAACACCTGTCACAAACATCAGTGTAACACAACCCTCCAACACCTGCCTCAAACATCAGTAACACAATCATTCAACACCTGTCACAAACATCAGTGTAACACACCCATTCAACACCTGTCACAAACATCAGTGTAACACAACCCTCCAACACCTGCCTCAAACATCAATAACACAATCATTCAACACCTGCCACAAACATCAGTGTAACACAACCCTCCAACACCTGCCACAAACATCAGTAACACAATCATTCAACACCTGTCACAAACATCAGTGCAACACACCCATTCAACACCTGCCACATCCATCAGTGCAACACAACCCTCCAACACCTGTCACAAACATCAGTGTAACACAACCATTCAACACCTGCCACAAACATCAGTGTAACACAACCCTCCAACACCTGTCACAAACATCAGTGTAACAACCATTCAACACCTGCCACAAACATCAGTGTAACAACCCTCCAACACCTGCCACAAACATCAGTAACACAATCATTCAACACCTGCCACAAACATCAGTGTAACACACCCATTCAACATCTGCCACAAACATCAGTGCAACACAACCCTCCAACACCTGTCACAAACATCAGTGCAACACAACCCTCCAACACCTGCCACAAACATCAGTAACACAATCATTCAACACCTGCCACAAACATCAGTGTAACACACCCTTTCAACACCTGCCACAAACATACAACACACCAGCAACATACAACACACCAGCAGCATGCAACACACCAGCAGCAACAAACCCAGCACCTAATGACCTGAACCGCGGTTGCCTCATTTGCATAGAGCACCAGGAACCGCTGTGAGAGTGTAATCACCACCATTCCCTCCTGAGGAGATGAAGGTGAGAGACTAACACTCCTTCGTGGTGCTTTACGCTCGTTACCCCCGCCTGGGAACCTCCCTAATGACACACTTAACTAATACCGATACTTACGATCGGCCGTAAACTAGGCCACTCTTACTACCCCCAGAGGCCAGCAGCTTCTCCAAACCTCACAATTGTGTCATTAGCTTTCCCGAAAATATCGGGGAGTATTTTTAACATAGATTTATTTTTTAAGAAAGCAGTAAGTTTTTCTTTTTTTTAGGGGAGACTGAGGAGATAAGTATTTATATCATGAATATATTAGTTTATTATTTAGTACTTTTAATCTTAACATATATCCTGCAGATTCATATCTTGGGTATATTATTATTTTTGGTATACACCAAATCTCATGAAGATTCGGTTATTAAGTTAAGTTATGATCATGAAAATATTCTTTGATAATTACTTAGGATCATGAAAAGCACAAATAATTAATGCAATGTTCGCTTTCATTTGCCTGTATCGTTCTAGCTGACGGGCACAGTTCCCTTCGACTATCAGTCTAGAGATTGTAGACCAGTTGTGTTCATGGAATGTTGTCTCTATCTGGTATCTTGTGTGTGTTAGAGAAAATACACAGATCTCCTTGGTCAAGTACTTACCTAGTTGTGCTTGCGGGGGTTGAGGTTAGGCTCTTTGGTCCCGCCTCGCAACTGTCAAGCAGCTGGTGTATAGATTCTTTAGACTATTGCTGAGCATAGGTGCTCACAATCTTCTTGAGGTTATCTTGAGATGATTTCGGGGCTTTACCGTCTCCGCGGCCCGGTCCTTGACCAGGCCTCCTTTTTGTTACAAACCCCGAGGAGCTGTCTAGCTCCCAGGTACCTATTTACTGCTAGGTAACAGGGGTATCAGGGTGAAAGAAACATTTTACCCATTTGTCTCCGCCTCCACCCGGGATCGAACCCGGAACCTCGGGACTACGAATCCGAATCGCTGTCCACCCAGCTATCAGGCGCCCCACTATGCTGAATATATGAAACATTTCCAACTCATTATACTGAATATAAGAAATGCTCCTAGCTCAGTCTACTGAACGTGAGAAACGTTACAAGCTTGCTATACTGAACATGAGAACATGTTCCTAGCTCATTATGCTGAATATGAAACCCATTCCTCTGTTGAACATAAGGCATTAAGCTTCGTTCTTCCCTTATATCATTTGTATTAGACATTACATATTAAATTTACAGTCATTTCACATTATTTCTGTCTTCCTCATTGCATTAATTCTTACAGTACCTGTAACATCTACAGTGACACCGGACTGGGTATGGTGATGGAGTGTGGGGGGAGAGGAAGATTAAAATAATAACGTGATTAAAGCAATAACGTTATTAAAGCAATAACGTTATTAAAATAATAACGTGATTAAAGCAATAACGTTATTAAAGCAATAACGTTATTAAAATAATAACGTGATTAAAGCAATAACGTTATTAAAACAATAATGTGATTCAAACAATAATGTGATTCAAACAATAATGTGATTAAAAGAGTAACGTGATTAAAACAATGTTGTGATTCAAACACTAATGTGATTAAAACAATAATTTGATTAAAACAATATCGTGATTAAAATTGACAATAGCATCATTGAGAATATCCACTGGAGCCGTGATAAGGATTCTAACCTATGCGGTGGGCAACTGGCAGTGGCTAAACTCAGGGAAAGGAAATAACCGGTAGCAGTCACTACACACCTGGAGCCAGATTCACTAAACAGTTACGCAAGCACTTACTAACCTGTACATCTTTTCTAAATCTTTGGCGGCTTTGTTTACAATTATTAAACAGTTAATGAGCTCCGAAGCACCAGGAGGCTGTTTATAACAATAACAACAGTTGATTGGCAAGTTTTCATTCTTGTAAACTGTTTAATAAATGTAACCAAAGCCGTCAAATGTTGAGGAAAGATGTACATGTTCGTAAGTACTTGCGTAACTGCTTCGTGAATTTGGCCCCGGTCAATACCTCACCATGTCAGCAGTGTTGCATATAGATGCCAGGGTAGTTGCTAAGTCTGCTGTTTACTTACAACATTGAGGTAAAACACTAGCAACATGTATCAGACTAATTAAAAGTATAAAATTTACTATAGCCAATTTTTAACTTCCAAGTGAAATATAAAGAAATATAGAGATGATTCGTTATAAACACAGATAGGTACAGGAATAAACGACTTTTGGCTCCTGTTACTAGGCTGAAAACCTTTGCTTCCGTTAGCTCATGATGTGCATTACTAAGTTTTTCCTGGAACACGACCCGCTAATGTGTTTACAACCAGGTTTTATCTTGAATAATTTAAACAACAGCTTAACTATGTAACTAGTTCCGTGAATGTTGATTTACGACAAACAGAAGTAAATTGACCTCCATTCTTAGTAATTACCGAGCCAAGAAATGCTATTTTGGAATTACCCTCAATTAAATAAATGTCAAGTTTAGATGTTTAGAATTCAAGTAAAACATTCATATCCACGTGTGAAAAGTCATTAAACACTTGACAAAGATTCGTCTTCATATTGACAATGGAAATTGATTTAAAATCACAGGGGACAAGTATGGATTCAGTTTCTCAAAATTCCTAAGGAACACGTTAGTGAAACTTGTATTCATGGATATGAGTAGTGAACCTTATTGTAGTGGATGAAGTTGGTTGAGTGTAGTAGAGGTTATTCAGGGTGCAAACGTAGTGTATCTTGCAGTAATAAGTGTATTAGTAGTGAAACTTGTTGTGATGGGTAGTGCACAAGTGGATTACAAGTAGTGAATTTGTATTTTATATATTACATCATTTTCTTATTTTTAATAATGATGTTTTAGAAAGAAAATTCATTTGGTAAGTTGCCTGTAGCTACGAGAGTATACTTATCAAGAACAACCCCTGAATGTTACCATGAGTTAGTGGGCACGTTATTATAAGTAACGATGTGCAAACTATGCAATTCATCCTTCGGTTTATGTAATACTTTTTGTAACTATGTGCGAATAGTTATAATAGTTAATTTTATACAAACTACTTTTTTGTAACTATAGGGCGCCTGGCAGCTGGGTGGACAGCGTTTAAGATTCGTAGTCCTACGGTTCCGGGTTCAATCCCCGGTGGAGGTGGAGACAATGGGCAAAATGTTTCTTTCACCCTGATGCCCCTGTTACCTAGCAGTAAATAGGTTTTGGGAGTTAGTCACCTGCTACGGGCTGCTTCCTGGGGTGTGTGTAACAAAAAGGAGGCCTGGTCGAGGACCGGGCCGCGGGGACGCTAAGCCTCGAAATCATCTCAAGATAACCAAGATAACCATAATACAAACATTGACGTAAAAGGCATTTAAATGTTATAATTTTGTACTATTCACTTTATAGTCTGAAAAAAATAAAGCTAAAAAACAAACTTAAATATTCCTAGGTCTAGTATAGGTCGAGTAAATATAGTAAATATTCCTAGGTCCTAGGTCGAGGTCTAGTATAGCACATATATGTACTATATTAGGCACGAAATAGCGTGTATTAGGCCAAGGAAAGTTAAGTTAGCTTAAGTTTTCTTTGCAACACAAATCCAAAACCTTTTCCTATTTGTCCAAATTCAATAGTATCGATTTCTACTTTCTAATTGTCCATTACGTCTATATGCACTATGGTCCTCATCGTTACTATACATACTAACTAAACAGGCTGACCTGTTCGTAACAAGAAGCCAACAACATATATATCATAGTCTTCCCTCTTATATCTGTATAACACAGGACTTATACTGTGTTGTATCTGGGGCAAAAAAGACACCTGCGTCTACAGTGACTCTACACCTTCTGCTACCTGCAGGCAGTGAGCCATTACCTGGGAAGTAAATACAGGGCGCATTCCCCACTATGCAAATGATACAATCACACGCTGGGGCAGCACGAGTTATTTAGCAACTCTTCTGTTGATCTGTTAAGAAACTTGTCTGTTGCAGGTGTTGCAGCAGTTATATATTTAAGCTATCCAGTTACACTGAAAGAGGGGATTGACCACGTTTAAAAGAAGGGTTCATGCTGATTCTCGCCACGAAACCGCTGGTACATGTAATTAAATATTATACTGTGATAAAGCCACATTATCTTCGAGAATATATATATCGTGTTCGTGGTAATTATGATAATCAATGTTTTAAGACAGTCGGTTTCCTGTGTGAGTTTCGAACAGTTGAACTGGCGTGGTGATTGCTCACATTAACAAACATGAGTATAAGCTTACTTTTATGTATTTGGTTTTAGGCTTAAGGCCTAAGCCTAAAACCTCTGGAGGTCTATTATGAGGCCGTGACACGTGCTTATTAACCATCCAAAAAAGTACACTTTAGTCTTGAAATTAGTTCAGGTCGCGAGTAAACTCCCAGTGAATATACACAGAAAAAGGGATTGACTTTGTTCATGCATTATACACTCCATACCCATCCCGCGGGGGGTGGTGGACGAGGGTTACAGGCACATAGGGCTCAGGAATTGAACCCAAATTTCACTTAAATAATTAAGTAACAATCTTAAGAAGCTAGTTACACATAATTCATAGAAGTGTCACAGAAACTAGTTTTATAATGCCTTGAAGGAAACCACGTCGTCTATGCCTTCAAATGCCTACTTCAGGATATAGGCAATACAACAACGTCTCTTTCCAGGCGGTTAACAATGCATAAACAACAGGGCTCCATAAAGGAACACATAATCTCCTCTCACCACCAGACCATCACCAGAGAAGTCTTAACAAACAACACGAAATCATCGAAGGTACAGCGATAGCAGACGGCTCGACATCTGCGAGGCACTACACATCAAAAAGTCAACACCAGCAATCAACAGCCAATTAATGCACAACTATATTCTACCC
>WNGS01169498.1:8207198-8222198 GCA_020271785.1 Procambarus virginalis
AGGCCAAAAAGTGAGTTCTGGCTACTAGGTACGACATATATATATATATATATATATATATATATTATATATTATATATATATATATATATATAATAATGCTGATTTTAAATATTTATGTATATATATATATATATAAATTATTAAAATATATATTTAATGTGACCTAGTAGCCAGAACTGCACTTTATTGCCTACTATGCAAGCCCGATTTGCCTAGCCAATTTCAAATTATGTTTCGACAACATCTAACAACTACATTCGTACTAATACCCTCCTATATGTTGTTAGAGGTAGGGTGTTATCGGTCTTTCTCGAATTTAACTCCATGAAAATACCAATCTTTGGTGCTTATCATTCATGAAAAATTAATTTTACTCAGAATTCTATTGGAAATCGCATTAAGAGCCAAAATATCGCTCTATAGACATATTTATCATATATTATAATATTTATATGATATGTACTACCAACTCCTTGCCTACTTGCTGCCGTTTCTAATGCCGTTTTCTATTAATATTCATTTTCAGAATGATAAAGTATTTCATAGATAGGTCAATTTTTTCATTGATAAAACGAGATATATGACCGACCTAACCAACCCCTACCTAACCTAACCTAACCTAACCTATCTTTATAGGTTAGGTTAGGTTAGTGTTGTCGAAAAAACAATTAATTCATGAAAAACTTGGCCTATTAGGCAAATCGGGCCTTGCATAGCTAGGCTGACAAGTGCGTTCTGGCTATTAGGTACGACATATATATATATATATATATATTATATATATATATATATAGTATATATATAATATATATATTATAATAATAAAGTCCTGAACTCTGCCATGGACGACTTTCAGTGGGGAGCAAGCAACCCTGCCTGTAAGACTTGGCCGGCCTTGGTGTCCGCACAGCCTCCCAAATTGCTCTACCAAGCCTTCCTTTCCTCCTCCCATGCATCGCCCGACCTCGTCAGAGATATCTTAACTGCAACCTTGAGAGATTCAGCAGGTATACACGATCCTGCTTTCACTGAATGTTCAATCAGTGGGATGTTCTGGCAGCCCCAGCAACCCATTATAGAGCCACAAAACAACACAAACAGTCCCGCTGGGACCACCCTCTAGTGGAAAAAGTAGCTGATGCCATGCTCAGCGCCGCAACATCAGACAAGGAGAAAGCCCGCCTCAGAGCAGTACGTGCCCCCCATGCAGGAGACATCCTCCTGGCAGTACCCATGTCAGCAATGGCACGCGCCTAGATCCAGAAAATCCTTCGTGACAGTGGCCCTCCGCCTTGGTGCCCCAATTCACACTGAACTCAAGTGTATTTGCAACAGGGTGGAAGCAGACCAATACGGACTGCATGGGTTGCATTGTGGAAGCAACAAAGGGCTGGCATGCAAGACACAACGAGTCAATGGACATCATCACAGAGAAGCCTCGTCCTCAGCTAAGTGCCTAGCGGAGAGAGAACCTCGCATCCTAGGGGTCCAGAAACCCGGATTTCCCGCACTTCGCCCTGATGGCATCACCATATACTCATGGAAGGAGGGGTAGACAGTTGGTGTGGGACTACACATGTGTATCAACCTGGCTGACACCTATGTACACTTCGGAGCTGATCAAGCAGTGGGGCGGCCAACCACAGGGAAACAGCAAAATCTCTCAAATACAGGCGACTGGCAGGTCAATTCCTCTTTGTTCCCATAGCGTCTGAGACCATGGCCCCTGGGGCAAGAGTGCCTCGGGTTTTCTCAAGGAATTGGGTTCCAAGCTCATCGACGTCCACCAGAGACCCAGGGCTTGCAGTTTTTTGTTTCAGCGCCTCAGTGTGGCGATCCAGAGGGGAAATGCTTGCTGCGTCCTCGGTTCCTGTCCGGAAGCGGAGGAGCTTCAGAGAGATACATAACCTTTAGGCATTTGTCTGTATGTTTTGTAACCTTTAAATACACAATAAAGCATAAAAAAAAGGAAGGGGGTGGTAGGAGAAAAGCACACAGAAATCGTATTATTGGAGGGACCTACATTCCTCCAATGCGTTATGTGTGATTTCCTCCGAGGCTATGGTCCCCCTTCTTCCAGCCAGAGGTGGTACCCTTCCATTGTATATATATATATATAATATATAGTATATATATATATAATAGATTATATATATAATAATAGATTATATAATAATAATAATATATATATATATTAGTATATTTTGGTAGCGTCTTTCCTGTAGACATATGTTATTAATATGACCGAAAAAGTAAGATTAATAATTCTAACACGAATTTTCTCAATTTTCCTTATGTTTGTTTTTACTGATGACGGTAAATTAAAAATCAATTCTCCAAAATTCATTCTTTATTTCTAGTCTGACGCGACACTTGAGCGCGTTTCGTAAAACTTATTACATTTTCAAAGACTTTAGTTACACACACACAGACAACTATAACTGAACAGAGTTTAAATACCTGCATTTGGGTGAGGTGACATGTTACAATGGTTTGGGGTGAGGTGAGAACAAACACAGAACACGAAACAATGGGTATAAGGGAAGAATAGATCTGTAACTGCAGAGGCCTATTGGCCCGTATTTCTTGATGTTTCTATATTGGAGCGGAGTCTTGAAGTGGGTAGAATATAGTAGTGCGTTAATTGGCTGTTGATTGCTGGTGTTGACTTCTTGATGTGTAGTGCCTCGCAGATGTCAAGCCGCCTGTTGTCGCTGTATCATCAATGATTTCTGTGTTGTTTGTTAAGATTCTCTGGTGATGGTTGGGTTGTGGGAAGAGATTATATTTCCTTGATAGAGCCCTGTTGCTTCTGCATCGTTAATCGCCTGGAAAGATGTTGTTGTCTTGCCATATATTGAGTTCTTTGGGGCTTACAGTCCCCAAGTGGGCTTTGAAGGCATAGACGACATTGGTCTCTTCAAAGCGTTCTGCTTTGTGTCTGGAGAGTTTCTCATGAGTAGTTGCAGTTTTTCTTGGTTTTATAGTAAATCGTCAATTGTATCTTCTGATTTTTGTCTGTAGGGATAACGTTTCTATTAACAATATCTTTCAGGACCCTTTCCTCCGTTTATGAGCTGTGGAGAAGAAGTTCCTGTAAAATAGTCTAATAGGGGGTATAGGTGTTGTATTAGTTGTATCTTCAGAGGTTGCATGGCGTTTCACTTTCCTTCTTATGATGTCTTCATAAGAGGAAAGACCATCATAAGAAGGAAAGTGAACGCCATGCAACCTCTGAAGATACAACTAATACAAACACCTATACCCCCTATTAGACTATTTTACAGGAACTTCTTCTCCACAGCTCATAAAACGGAGGAAAGGGTCCTGAAAGATATTGTTAATAGAAACGTTATCCCTACAGACAAAAATCAGAAGATACAATTGACGATTTACTATAAAACCAAGAAAACTGCCAACCTACTCATGAGAAACTCTCCAGACACAAAGCAGAACGCTTTGAAAGAGACCAATGTCGTCTATGCCTTCAAATGCCCACTTGGGGACTGTAAGCCCCAAAGAACTCAATATATAGGCAAGACAACAACATCTCTTTCCAGGCGATTAACAATGCATAAGCAACAGGGCTCTATCAAGGAACATTATCTCTTCCACCACACCAAACCATCACCAGAGAAATCTTAACAAACAACACAGAAATCATTGATAGATACAGCGACAACAGGCGGCTTGACATCTGCGAGGCACTACACATCAAGAAGTCAACACCAGCAATCAACAGCCAATTAACGCACTACTATATTCTACCCACTTCAAGACTCCGCTCCAATATAGAAACATCAAGAAATACGGGCCAATAGGCCTTCTGCAGTTACAGATCTATTCTTCCTTATACCCATTGTTCGTGTTCGTGTTTGTTCTCACCTCACCCCAAACCATTGTAACATGTCACCTCACCCAATGCAGGTATTTAAACTCGTTCAGTTATAGTTGTTTCTGTGTGTGTGTAACTAAAGTCTTTGAAAATGTAATAAGTTTTACGAAACGCGCTCAAGTGTCGCGTCAGACTAAGAAATAAAGAATGAATTTTGGAGAATTGATTTTTAATTTACCGTCATCAGTAAAAACAAACATAAGGAAAATAGAAAATTCGTGTTAGAATTATTAATCTTACTTTTTCGGTCATATTTAATAACATATATATATATATATATATATGTATGTGCGTGTGTTTAAACCACGAAAATTAACACTTGATGACAATGTGACAGTGTCAGACCACAAAGGAAGGATTAAGACAGGAATTTCTTAAGTACTTTTGTATTTAATAATATATCTTCAGAAATGGATTTATTGTTCAGTGGGATGGATATGTAGGCAGGGAAGAGGTGAGATGAGTTAAACAATACATGTATATCATAAAAATCTCAAGGTCTTGACAATTATTTTCGAACCCAGAAAAATATGCAAACAACAATTTTTGGGCGATTTTTCACTGCATATATTTTATAATATGTACGACGCGCTTTGTTACGGCAAATTTCCAAAAAACTCAGTGGATAATAAAGCTTGAGACCAATAAAATCATATTCTTAAGCTCTTCATCCAAGAATTCTGCACTAACAACCCGAAGTGCTCTTAGGTACACAGGAAAAGTTATTGTTTCACATTGTGTCTATGTCCTGAGAAATAATGAACATAAGATAAATTATTCGTAGTTTTCTGTAAACACTAACCTTTAGTGAAAAATTAAAAAATGCCAAACATTTATCAATTTCAGTCTATAGTAAATTTATAGAGGTGACTTGATCATTAAGTTAGCTACAAATTCGTCTGAATTTATATTTGTAGGCATATACACAACATATCATCAACATATCTAAACCATGGAATGATTCCAGGGGTATTTTTTAAAACAAATTTCTTAAAAAAAAATTCCTCGTACAAGTTTGAAAGCAATGGCGATAAAGGATTCCCCATTGGCATTCCAAATGTTTGTAATACTCATTATTTAAGTAAATTTACATTCTTTTATACACAGCTTAACGAGAATGACTAATATCAACAGGCAGAGGTAATACATGTTCATTAATTCATAAGCTAGGTGATCAAGAATATTCTTGATTGTGAACGATTGTGATGGAGGCGATGGAAAAAAAGAAGTGTTAAGTCTGCAGACACTTAACAATGCTCTCTTCTGTCGTGTTAGGGATTCTATTCATCCTATTGATTGGTCGGTTTCTAAAATAATCTTACCTACCTCTACACAGACGCCGTCTTGTCGAATCGGCTCTGATACACAACATACCCAACATGAACTTGAGTCCTGGCTTTGTTGCTGTTGACTCTTTCCTTTCACAGTATATACTTAAATGTTCTCACTTTTCTAACAAACGTGACCTAACATAGACCTCCCCCCCATCTCTCTTTCATTTTTTTTGCTTATTTCTTTCTCCTTTTATTCTTTCGTTCCCATTCTTACACCCCCTTTATTACACTCATCCCATCCATACCTTTCTTCTTGTTCTGACCTTCTATTAGGAATTTCCTCCGTCTTCCTCCTCATCTCTCTTGCCTTGCTTAATGTCCGTGCCTCCCTCGCTCCCAGGCACGGGCTATTCATGCCCGTGCCACCTCTTGGGTGGCTTAATCTTGCCACCGATCTTGATTATTCTTCCTTAATCAATCAGTCAATCTCGCTCCCATCACATTCAACTTAATAATGGTCCAGAACGGACTGAAACGTCGTCGTCTCCTTATCTTCTGGTGTGTGGTTCAGTTCTCATATATTCAAGCCACGTTATTGTGACTCATCGTCTGAAACGTTATAATATTAACTCACGCTTTGTCAACTATAGAAAAAGTTGTTGTTAAAGATTCGCTACCTGGAACAAAACGTCCCAAGCAGCACGGGCTATGGTGAGCCCGTAGTGCCTTTATAGAAAAATATAATAGAAAGTGCATAGAAACTGTATGGAAGATAAATCTCCGATTTCTGACTTATTAAAATCGTGGAGATCGCTACAGGAGCCTATATTTCTGTAATAGGGTATTAGGGTCTATCTTAAGGTTATCTTCAGATTATTTAGGGGCTTTAGTGTCCCCGCGGCCCGGTCCTCGACCAGGCCTCCACACCTAGGAAGCAGCCCGTGACAGCTGACTAACTCCCAGGTACCTATTTACTGCTGGGTAACAGGTGCATCAGGGTGAAAGAAACTCTGCCTATCGTTTCTCGCCGGCGCCCGGGATCGAACTCAGGACCACAGGATCACGCGTCCAGTGTTCTGTCCGCTCAGCCACCGTCTACCCCGATTGGCTTATGACAGTGATCTACCCCCCCCCCCCTCTGTGCCGTTTTGAAAAATTGTGTTAGGTTAGACCCCAAATATCTGTTTCCATCCTTGGACAGACTCTTATAGATTTAAATTATTCCTTATATTATCGTATAGATTTAAATTATTCCTTATATTATCTTATAGATTTAAATTATTCCTTATATTATCTTATAGATTTAAATTATTCCTTATGTTATCTTATAGATTTAAATTATTCCTTATATTATCTTATAGATTTAAATTATTCCTTATATTCCTTATATTATTCCTTTTCCTTATATTATTCATTTTCCTTAATTTTCCCTTTCCATTTCCTTCTGAATTCCCCGCTCACCACTCCATAGTCTTCCAGGTTCGACCCTTCTGAGCTACCTGGTCGCTACCACAAGCATCAGGGAGCTTGTGGCTATCTTTCCCGGAGTCGTGGCTCTCTGGCTCCCTCAGTAGCCGCACATGTTCTAGCATCAGGACCGTGTCATCAGTCTTTATATACTTATTAATCATAGTTGAGATTATTTAAAGACAGACACTAATGCTATTGCCATTAATCTCGGCAATAATTACACAATATCCAGACAAACCTATTGTTAACGATATTTTTATGTGGCTCTTATTCGTGGTTGATCTTGAGTGTGGGTCGTATATTCAAAGATCAGGTTCAGTTTGAGGAGGTATTAGTGATGATAGATAATTATTGTGCCTAAAATATGTTACGAAGAATTGCACTACATACAACATACTGCCAGCTACTGAAGTAGATCTTAACAAGAAACCGTTTACCCTGGAGTTTATCGGTTGAGGGTTCCGCCAGTTCTTGTAGTCCTCAAGCTCGACCTGGGTCAGGTTTGCCTTGTGATAAATTGGTCCAACAGGCTGTTGCTTGAAGCGGCCCGCAAGCCCACATATCCACGACAACTCGGTTAATCCGGCACTTCTTCCAGGACCTTATCTTACGGTTTCATGATGGATGACATCCACCTTTGTTTCTGTAATATTTCTTGTGGTTGTTGGGAGAGTATTGAACAGCCGAGGACCTCTGTCATACAGTGTTCTCAGATTGTGCCTATGACACCTCTACTCAATGGTTCGATTCTGCATTTACCTCGGTATATTTCTCTCCAATATGTTGTCATTTTACTGTGCAAATTTAGGACCTGGCCTTCCACAGTCTTCCATGAATATATTGATGCCTCTATCGTCTTCTTCCCAGAGAGTATACAGAGCACAAGCCATGAATGATATCTTTCACGGAAAACGGGTTTGCATCCATATTAGAGCTTTCAAATGGAAATATATTAAAACAGGGACGCACACATGAGATTAAAAAGTGGCAGAGCCCTTCATATTAAGCACTCTTTATGGAGTTAACACAGCTTACTGTTAGCTAAACCCTACAATCTACAAGACCAAGACAGAACTATCAGGTTGCTAGCAACTACCTAAGCCGACCAATGAGAATGCAGGGCAAGATTCCCCAAAGCTCTTGACAGGGGTAACTACCTCATCTCTCTTCATACCTGAAGTCCGGGTACGCCTTGGACATGACTATTTCCTGAGTTAATTTAAGGGGTGAGAGGTTCAACATCTGCCCAAGATGACCGCCTCTCAGTGCTGGAGTACTAGTGTTGGTCCACTACAACTGACGCTGGGGCAGCTCTGTTGGTCCACTACAACTGACGCTGGGGCAGCTCTGTTGGTCCACTACAACTGACGCAGCTCTGTTGGTCCACTACAACTGACGCTGGGGCAGCTCTGTTGGTCCACTACAACTGACGCAGCTCTGTTGGTCCACTACAACTGACGCTGGGGCAGCTCTGTTGGTCCACTACAACTGACGCAGCTCTGTTGGTCCACTACAACTGACGCTGGGGCAGCTCTGTTGGTCCACTACAACTGACGCTGGGGCAGCTCTGGTGGTCCACTACAACTGGCGCTGGGGCAGCTCTGTTGGTCCACTACAACTGACGCTGGGGCAGCTCTGTTGGTCCACTACAACTGACGCTGGGGCAGCTCTGTTGGTCCACTACAACTGACGCTGGGGCAGCTCTGTTGGTCCACTACAACTGACGCTGGGGCAGCTCTGTTGGTCCACTACAACTGGCGCTGGGGCAGCTCTGTTGGTCCATTACAACTGACGCTGGGGCAGCTCTGTTGGTCCACCACAACTGACGCTGGGGCAGCTCTGTTGGTCCACCACAACTGACGCTGGGGCAGCACTGTTGGTCCACCACAACTGATGCTGGGGCAGCTCTGTTGGTCCACCACAGTTGACGCTGGGGCAGCTCTGTTGGTCCACCACAACTGATGCTGGGGCAGCTCTGTTGGTCCACCACAGTTGACGCTGGGGCAGCTCTGTTGGTCCACTACAGTTGACGCTGGGGCAGCTCTGTTGGTCCACCACAGTTGACGCTGGGGCAGCTCTGTTGGTCCACCACAACTGACGCTGGGGCAGCTCTGTTGGTCCACTACAGTTGACGCCGGGCAGCCCTCCTGCAACATCAAAGCGTTGCAGCGGAAGAAATAAAGATGGTCTGAGCGGCACACAGCGGTCACTCCAAGACTTTCAATTAATCACGGCAGGTTAACGAAGCTCTGCTTGCAACCTCGCCTCCTGTTGCCTGCGGGTGATGGTGCATCCAGGAAGGCTGGTTGTCTCTCATTTGTTTACTGTACCCATTTATTATATGTGGCTATTGTAATGAATAATTACAATAATAATGAAGAGTAACCCTCAAACACCATTTGGGGGGTTATCTTGAGATGAATTCGGGGCTTAGCGTCCCCGCGGCCCGGTCCTCGACCAGTCCTCCATTTGTTACACACACCCCAAGAAGCTACCCGTAGCAGCTGTCTAACTCTCAGGTTCCTATTTACTGCTAGGTGAACAGGAGCATGAGGGTGAAAGAAACTCTGCCCATTTGTTTCCGCCATCGCCGGGGATCGAACCCGGAACTTTAGGATTACGAATCCTAGGCGCTGTCCACTCAGCTGTCAGGTCCCATAACAGGAGTATGACCATTGACTAATTCATGTGATCGGCGTCTTTCGTAGAAACTAAAAGTCGTTTTAAATACAAGAAATGGAACATGAATCAACGTACAAGATGGCACACAAGGAGAAAGTGGTATTAGAGTGCGTCCGCTTGTTTCGACGCCTCTGTTTTTCTGGAAGGTCGTTGAACACGCAGCTGGACGTATACTCTTTTCGGGTTTGATTATCCAGACGTCTAATTTGTCCTCTTTAGCTCCTACTTTTTGATGGAGTTTGCCCTATCAGGCTCGACCTCATTTTGAATTTTCTCTCTCAACCTCGATCTCTTCCGTGGAATTTTTTCTCTCAACCTCGATCTCTTCCGTGGAATTTTCTCTCTCAACTTCGATCTCTTCCGTGGAATTTTCTCTCAACCTCGATCTCTTCCGTGGAATTTTCTCTCTCAACTTCGATCTCTTCCGTGGAATTTTCTCTCAACCTCGATCTCTTCCGTGGAATTTTCTCTCAACTTCGATCTCTTCCGTGGAATTTTCTCTCAACCTCGATCTCTTCCGTGGAATTTTCTCTCTCAACTTTGATCTCTTCCGTGGAATTTTCTCTCAACCTCGATCTCTTCCGTGGAATTTTCTCTCTCATGGTCGACCTCATTCGTGGATTTTTGCGCAAAGACAACTGGAAGGGCTTCAACTACGGCCCAACCACGTTAACTGTCCCAGGTGAGAATTGCTCAGTTATTTAAGCGCTAATCAAGGTAGCAAGTAAGCACGAAGGATTATCCTTTGTGCTTATTTAGTTATTAATACAAAACAGAGGAATAAGCTTTGATTCATGGCCGGATTTATATACAAATAAATACACTTCTCATAGCAGTGTAGATGGTAGGAAAAGTAGTGAATGTATTTGATACCGTGTATAAATTTGTAGTAGACGAATGACAAGAAGCCGGTCTCACAGTTATGGACATTTCAATTAATTGGGAAGTAGAGAAGAAAGGCTATACACACCAAAAGGTATACTTCGCTTTTCGGTGTATATACACTGAGAGTTTACCTTTAGTCTTGGACTATGTTCAGGACTACAGTATACTTGGTGGTTGGTTAGTAGGATATTGTAGTGGCCTTAATAACATTCCAGAGGTTGATAGGATTTAAACCCAACACCAAGGAAGTAGACAGATTTGCATTCAGTTTTAATCTTTGAGGAAGTAAGTTAAAGTGAAAAAAACAACAATGAGAAGTGAAAGCGAAGACAGCATCCACAACGAAGTTCTTCAGTAGTAACATGAAAAACATTTCAAGATAAGGCCAGTTTAACAACATAGTATACATGGAAGGGATATGCGTACAGGATAGCAGCTTTTCAAAATACTTCATGCAAAGTTTGACACATTATAAATAAACAATCCGGAGCTACACACAGAGATCACACTAACGTGATGCATCAAATGAACAATAGCTCAGTGCTTCAGCCTACAGTTTAGACCTATTGTCTTATGTATGACCCTCTGCCCTGCGTGACAGTGAATACCAGCATTATCTTCACTTTAATAAGACTATCAAACTCCTCAGATTAGGCAAAATTGTAATTAATTTTGTCAATAAAGATGTTAATAATAATAATAAGTTGATTAAGGCAGTGTCTGGGATGCTCCCGGACGCAGGTTCGAATCCTCGTCACGGCCCTTGTGGATTTGTTCAACAATCCGGAGTATGGGAAGGAGACTTGACTCTTCTCCAGGAAGTATGGCGCCCTTGGAGCAAGTATCGTGATCTTAATCATTGTGAAGGAGACGTGTCTTTTGCGTTACCATGGCGACAACACTCGCAGCCTCTCTCATGCAGCATCGATGTGTCTCATCCCGTACCTCTTGGGCGGCTGGTTCCTTGTGTCACAGCAGCCGCGTGACCAGCATCGCCAGCCGTCCTCCTACCTGCTACGTCTCATCATTTTACGCAGTTGACCGACCCTTAAAAAGAAAGCAACTTATTACTAATATTTAAAGCACCGTAATACTGAATTTGTTATGCATTGGCCATGATAGGTGGGTTGCTTGGGGTCGTACGTTTCTGACAAGGCAACGTAAACAGTTCCATTAGTAGCGAATCAAGCGATCTGGTGGATACTTGCTTGTGTCTTTATGACACGCGCTGTTATTTGTCACTGTCTTCGCTGCTGCAGCTTACAGGTGTTTGGTCACGTGTTCTAATGGCATTGTCTTGGTCAGGATATTGTGCCTCTGGTAACATGCATTGATTTATCCATCTGGGATATACTCTGATAACCTGAACGTTACTCCTTCATCCGTCTGGTAATACTCTGATAACCTGCATTGGGTCTTTATATCAACTTAGATGCGGTTGTGGAGGAAATATTTCTCAGCGGATAAAAGACATAAGCTTCCGTGCTTTTATTATAATGAAGATAACGGCGTTATGTAACTGTTCTAGCAGACAGAATCGTATTATAACGTTCTTAAAATAGGTATTGGTTACTGAGTAGCTTTAAAGGCTGGAAGGTGCTAGTGTGGGAGGTGCTGGGTGTGGGGTGGTGCTGGGTGTGGGTGGTGCTGGGTGTGTGAGGTAGTGAGAGTTGGTTCGGCAGCTGCGCTCCACACACCCCCTGTGAACGACGGTCCCCAGACCACTGACTTAACACCACTCATGCCTCCCCTGATGCTTGCCTCACCTCACTTGCTCTCTCTCCCACCTCCCTTTCTCTCTCTCTCTCTCTCTCTCTCTCTCTCTCTCTCTCTCTCTCTCTCTCTCTCTCTCTCTCTCTCTCTCTCTCTCTCTCTCTCTCTCTCTCTCTCTCTCTTCCCCGTCCTTTCTTCCTCTTCCCTCCTTTCCCCCGCGCTAAATTTGCTTATCTGTTTGTGTATTTGTCTGGCTCCATTATGATCCAGCTCTTTCTTCCTTTACCTCACTCATTCCCATGTTCCCCTCTCCCTCTCCTCCACATTTGTTGGTCCTTTCCTTCCCTCTTCTCTGCTTTTCCCTATATGTTCCTTCTGCTCCTCCTCGCTCTCCCCTCATTAGTTTCCGGCTACAAAAAAAGAGGGAAATACTGGTTGATCGAGCATGCAAATAATAAACATTTTATTCAGAGATTCCTTGTAGTATGCTGTATCTCAATTGCCAGGAATTGTTGTAACCTGTATTAGCGAGTAATTCTACCACCACTCAAGTCTGTGGTGGTAGAATTGGTTGTAGTTTTCTATTTCATTAATGCACAAATCGAGTCTCCTTTGTAGTCCACCTCGAAGATCAATTGTTAGTGACAACTCATGTTTCCATAATTAAATACAAATCAGCCTTCGTGTCTCTGCTTGTCAGAGACATGACATAATATATTTAGGAAAACACTATTTGTCAAATATTGATACTGTTCTTAAAAGATTCCCCATTTTGCACCCGCAAGATAACGTAAGCTTTTAAGGGTTGATAGATGTTAATCTTCTTGTTTGAGGAGCTGTTCACTTGAGACAGTTAAGCAAGTCCCAGCTGTGTCTGGGTACAAGTGACAGGATGAACAACCCAGCGGGTTTTCTTCCTATTGGGGAGTGTTGTACATGCTGCTATGGCGGTGTGTCCACTCACAAGATGAGTGGCGCTGCCCAATAAACTCGCCCCTCGGGGCAAAATTTTTAATAATATACCTGTGATAACATAAAACTTTCCTTCCCAACCGCAAGAAGGGACCCAAATTGTAATTCTTTTCGTATATAAAATGAGCCTTCAGAGTTGCTGTTGTTGTTTAAGATTCGCTACCTGGAACAAAAAGTTCCAAGCAGCACGGGCTATGGTGAGCCCGACCTCCAGAGTCAGATCATTTAGTGTACCATCGCTTATCGTAATGTTTATTAGCACTTGCATCAGTGTTTACGACCTCACTGTTGCATACCAAGAAGCGTTCTGAAAGAAGTATACACAAGTCGACTCCTTCCAGTAGGGTGTTGGATGCTGACGACCCGCCGTAGATGGCAAGATATGTGATGGGGAGGAAGTAATTATCATGGTATGATATGCGATGGTAGGGAAGTAATTATCATGGTAAGATATGTGATGGTAGGGAAGTAATTATCATGGTAAGATATGTGATGGTAGGGAAGTAATTATCATGGTAAAATATGCGATGGGGAGGAAGTAGTTATCATGGTAAGATATGCGATGGGGAGGAAGTAGTTATCATGATAAGATATGCGATGGGGAGGAAGTAATTATCATGATAAGATATGCGATAGGGAGGAAGTAGTTATCATGATAAGATATGCGATAGGGTGGAAGTAATTATCATGATAAGATATGCGATAGGGTGGAAGTAATTATCATGATAAGATATGCGATGGGGAGGAAGTAGTTATCATGGTAAGATATGCGATGGGGAGGCAGTAGTTATCATGGTAAGATATGTGATGGGGAGGAAGTAGTTATCACGGTAAGATATGTGATTGGAAGGAAGTAATTATCATGGTGAGATATGTGATAGGAAGTAATTATCATGGTAAGGTATGTGATGGGGAAGAAGTTGTTATCAACAGGGAGAGCGCTATAAGCCGCAGTGGTTATATAGCCCGCGGCAGGAAGGAAGATATCCATATGCCTCTTCGACAACTCGAAAACTGATAGCTAATTGATGGTTGATTGATTTACAAGTGTTAATTTTCTTTTAAATCTATAATAACTATTAGACTAGAAATAAAAACGCTAGCGCAATAAAAAAAACATTAGTTGAACAAATAGGTAGTTTGAATGTATCTTTGTGCATTTCAACCGAACCTTATTTGTCTGGAGACAGCTCTAAGCTGGGATATGAGAACGGCGTGAAGGATCCGTGTAGGAAGGATTTAGAAGTAATATGAAAAGGCTTGAAAGCATTCAAAATGAAGCCATGACAATCATTCTTGGAGTTGCAAGAACTGCCAAAACGTCTAATCTACGAGAGGAGTTGTCCCTCCCCAGTGTTAAAAGCAGAATTAAGGAAGTGAATGCTAAGCTTGCAATTGGGATAGCCAGAGATCCCCATTACAATGATATTGCTAAGAAAAAACTGAGCTCTGTTCTACTTTCAGGGGGGAAACAGGAGAAGCAAAAAATGGCATCACAGTCAGTCTCCTACCTCGAAGAGCTTCACCTGCTTGAGCAAGCCCGTGAGCTCTTACCTGTAGAGAGGTTACCTCCCTGGGAGGATGACTCATGCAAGATTATCATCAATGAAATGGCAATGAAAAAATCCAACATGTTACCACAAGAAATGAAGCACAAGTATCTCGAGGAAATTTATAAAGAAGCCGGAGATGAACTAGATCAAATCTACACTGACGGGTCATCTAATCCTGTCAATGGAAGGGCTGGTGCAGCATTCACGGTAATTAAGGATAATACTTTCCAACGCAGAAATGAAGAAAAAGCGTGTATTGAGAACTATGTCTCTTCAACGCAAGCAGAGCTAACTGCCATTGTTATGGCGTTAAAGTTCCTTGAACGGAACACTAATGGTGCAGTGATTTGCACTGATTCAAAAGCAGTACTGCAAAGCCTAAGTAAAAATCGGGCAGAAAATCTTGCAATAGTCGCTGAAATTAAGAGAGCTGTGAGAGTACTTACCAATCAGGGAAGAGTCATTAAGTTTCTGTGGATTCCACCCACGTTGGAATATGTGGGAATACACGAGCAGATGTTCTGGCTGCTGAAAGCGCTGAAGGAGACCATATT
>WNGS01169498.1:8237081-8255431 GCA_020271785.1 Procambarus virginalis
TGAAAAGAACCCTACTCACAGAGCAACGCAACTTTTTCCTCAATAGTACCCATGTAGAAGTTTGCAAACAGGACGCCTAGGGGAGAACCCATAGCGACCCCATCTACTGCTTATACAGTGCCCATCCGGGCTCAAGTTACCTACGAAGAAACTCTGTAGAGTAAGGCAGGTCCTAGTCAACAACGGCTTCTCCAATGGTTTCATTGAAGACATCATAAGAAGGAAAGTGAAACGCCATGCAACCTCTGAAGATACAACTAACACAACACCTATACCCCCTATTAGACTATTTTACAGGAACTTCTTCTCCACAGCTCATAAAACGGAGGAAAGGGTCCTGAAAGATATGTTAATAGAAACGTTATCCCTACAGACAAAAATCAGAAGATACAATTGACGATTTACTATAAACCAAGAAAACTGCCAACCTACTCATGAGAAACTCTCCAGACACAAAGCAGAACGCTTTGAAAGAGACCAATGTCGTCTATGCCTTCAAATGCCACTTGGGGACTGTAAGCCCCAAAGAACTCAATATATAGGCAAGACAACAACATCTCTTTCCAGGCGATAACGATGCATAAGCAACAGGCTCTATCAAGGAACATATAATCTCTTCCCACAACCAAACCATCACCAGAGAAATCTAACAAACAACACAGAAATCATTGATAGATACAGCGACAACAGGCGGCTTGACATCTGCGAGGCACTACACATCAAGAAGTCAACACCAGCAATCAACAGCCAATTAACGCACTACTATATTCTACCCACTTCAAGACTCCGCTCCAATATAGAAACATCAAGAAATACGGGCCAATAGGCCTTCTGCAGTTACAGATCTATTCTTCCCTTATACCCATTGTTTCGTGTTCTGTGTTTGTTCTCACCTCACCCCAAACCATTGTAACATGTCACCTCACCCAAATGCAGGTATTTAAACTCTGTTCAGTTATAGTTGTTCTGTGTGTGTATAACTAAAAGTCTTTGAAATGTAATAAGTTTTACGAAACGCGCTCAAGTGTCGCGTCAGACTAAGAAATAAAGAATGAATTTTGGAGAAGATTTTTAATTTACCGTCATCAGGAAAAAAAAAACATAAGGAAAATTGAGAAAATTCGGTTAGAATTATTATCTTACATTTTTCGGTCATATTTAATAACATATATATATATATATATATATATATAATATATATATAATATATATATATATATATCAACCTAATAAGGGAATCATACATTGTATCCTTGTGTTGCAAGCTTAGTGCATGCATACGGCTGCAAATGTCATGTATATCAATATAATAAGGAACATAATTTATATTTAATTTCAGTTGAAGATTTTGGAAGATTTTATAGGTCTCTCATCAAATCAAATATTTATTCAGGTAAAGTACATACATACAAGGTAAGATAGAAAACATTGATGGATTTATAGATAGATCTAGTACATACAATGCCTAAAGCCACTATTACGCAAACCGCTTCGGGAAATGTCTGCAATTCCTCTTGACTATATACTAGGCTTTTCTACTATATTCCTCTTTAAATAGCATACATTCAAGCTTGATTTTTGTGTATGTTTATAATAAGCATGTCCACGTGAAAGGTCTCATAAGGGGGCAAGCTCCAAGTGGGTGAAGGATGAAGAATAATGTCTCACGTGTTCTGAAGCCATATTTCCAAACTAAGATTATAGGCCTGACCAAGAGGAACAATAACGGGCTCGCTGTCAGTGGCAGTTAATCTTCAACCTTGAAGCTTCTTCACTACACCCTGCCCCTTGCCTTTTTCTTTATGAACAGAGCAGAAACTATTAAGATATTCTAAAACTTGTATACAAATTGATGAATGGGTATGTCCAACACCATTTAATGCTGGGTATACATGTCCAACACCATATAATGCTGGGTATACATGTCCAACACCATATAGTGCTGGGTATACATGTCCAACACCATATAATGCTGGTATACATGCCCAACACCATATAGTGCTAGGTATACATGCCCAATACCATATAGTGCTGGGTATACATGTCCAACACCATATAGTGCTGGGTATACATGCCAACACCATATAGTGCTAGGTATACATGCCCAATACCATATAGTGCTGGGTATACATGTCCAATACCATATAGTGCTGGGTATACATGTCCAACACCATATAGTGCTAGGTATACATGCCCAACACCATATAGTGCTGGGTATACATGTCCAACACCATATAGTGCTGGGTATACATGCCCAACACCATATAGTGCTGGGTATACATGTCCAACACCATATAGTGCTGGGTATACATGCCCAACACCATATAGTGCTGGGTATACATGTCCAACACCATATAGTGCTGGGTATACATGCCCAACACCATATAGTGCTGGGTATACATGCCCAACACCATATAGTGCTGGGTATACATGTCCAACACCATATAGTGCTGGGTATACATGTCCAACACCATATAGTGCTGGGTATACATGCCCAACACCATATAGTGCTGGGTATACATGCCCAACACCATATAATGCTGGGTATACATGCCCAACACCATATAGTGCTGGGTATACATGCCCAACACCATATAATGCTGGGTATACATGCCCAACACCATATAGTGCTGGGTATACCTGCCTAACATAGTTGGTGGATCATCAGGAGACCGGGCCGCGGGGGCATTGAATCCCGGAAGCAACAACAGTTTTTTTTATCTTTATTTACAAAATACAATATAAATCATACATAAGTTTTACAAGGCAATACTACATTATAACTCTCAGTGTTTCATTATCACTGAACATGATCTTTAAAACCCCTGAATGTTATACTTATTTTTCTTTAAATGATTTACAAAAATTGGAGATTATATTTACATTAATTTACAGGGAAATTATTACATTTATATATATATATATATATATATATATATATATATATATAATATATATATATATATTTTATATAATTATCAATTTTCCATATCATCACCGAGCATGAGCCGTAAACCCAAATGTTATACCTGATCCTGCCTCGCAAGAACTTCAATATTTTGTCTACTGAGTAACCTTCCTGCCTGCCTATCCACACACAAAAAAATTTAATCAGAAAGTAACATAATTATTGACAAAGTGGGTAGGTCCGTGCGAGTTTTGAGGTGTAAGAGATGCCTGAGAGTAGTGATATGTGAGCGTTGATTCACTAATCTTTCACAAATGTTCAACTTTGTTCTTAATAATTTTTAATTTAAAAAAATACCCTTAAGTTTTAAGTGGCAGGGAAGGTAGACTCACAGGTACCAAGCAGTGAACAAGTGACCTGGAAGTAGCCCACACACCACCCATGGATCGAGCAGATACTCTACTCTCCAACCCAAACAATATGAGAGAAAAGGTACATAATAACAGCACGCAATGATTTGACTTGGGATTGACTTCATTAATCACAATTTCCGGAAGACAGATGATGCTAGTACATGATTGACGATCATCTTAAATGAGACCACACAAGAGTCCTCTCCAACCAAATCGTTAATCAAACCAGCAAATGTTATAATTTCCACTGGAGTGTTGGGCCGAGTATAGGTATTACAGCCGTATGTTCGTACTCTCTACGTTGGTTTTGTGGTCAGGGAGGAACAGAGATGAGATATATGATATGTGTGTGTCTTCACCTCACTTCCATTATTAACTGTTACTTCAAGAAGACATTGTTTTGGCCTAGAATATTGAAGAGGTAATCGTTTTATTACTTAAAGATGTATTTAGATAAATCTTTTTATTATTATTATATATATATATATATATATATATATATATATATATAATATATACATATATATATATATATATATATATATACATATATATATATATATATATATATATATATATATAATAATATATATATATATATATATATATATATATATATATATATATATATAAAATTGTGAATCATTGGTTGATGAGTCCTGGCTAAGACTCGCAAGATCACAGGAGAAGCTCGTAAGATCAGAGACGAGGATAACAGGATGACAAACAATGCACGCAATATTACAGGCAAATCTCTGAAAGATTACTATCAAGGCTCTGAAGCTCACAGACAAGGGTCGCAAGATGACACGCAAGGTTCTCAAGATAACATGCAAGGTTCACAAGATAACATGCAAGGTTCGCAAGATAACAACCAAGGCTCGTACCATTACTACCAAGGCTGGAAAGATCACACGGTCGAGCAAATGAAGAGAACGGGGTGCATTGTGACCACTTTCCCTGGCAGCTGTGACAGTGCACAATCTTGACAATGGGCAAGCACAATATTGCATCACTGTTTAATCCTTTAAGAGCATGTGTATTGTTACTCATTTGGTCCAGAACGACAAATTTGTTTTTCAGCATATGTCGTTGTGTATTGCCCTTTCGTTCATCACGAACTGCTGCCACTCGCTATGAGAATTCGACCAATTTATATTTAAACATTCGAAGGATTACACACACACACACAACACCACACACACACACACACACACACACACACAACACACACACACACACACCAACACACTCTCCAGTCCTCACTATCCCAACTCTCACCTTCACCATTCCTCACCATCCCCAACACTCCCCACAGCACCTTCCACCCTCAACCACCCGCCACCGCACACAAACGACGCTTAAACAAAAACATTAAACACATGTTTTTGTGCTAGTATAGAGTGAAACTCAACGTCACGTGTGGCAGAATAAAAACAGTGCGTGTTTGATCAGCAAATGTGTCCACCAGAAATATAATGGTGAGAATTAAAGTAGCGGTCTGAGAAATGTATGTATTGGAGCAGGTAAAATTCCGGTGAGACTATACCATGAGACTCTGTGGATGTCAACACCAAACTCCTCACCTAGATATAATAAACAGTTCTCGGTGAATATATATATATATTGTGAGACTATACCATGAGACTCTGTGGATGTCAACACCAAACTCCTCACCTAGATATAATAAACAGTTCTCGGTGATATATATATATGATTGTGAGACTATACCATGAGACTCTGTGGATGTCAACACCAAACTCCTCACNGTGAGGGTCGAGCTGTGCGAGTTATGAGACATGTCTCACCACACGAATTTTCATTAGACGATGTAGATGGGAGGCCGTGGGTCGCGTTCCCTGGCTGCATCGTCGATACAAAGTGTCATTATACTGGCAAAGATTGCACCTGATGTGTTTTATTTAATGGTTAGTACCCCCTCATGTCCTCCCGACTTCTTTAACCAGTTTTCTTTTATATTTTAACATAAAATTTGTATTAACCAGTTTTCTTTGTTATATTAACATAAAATTTATATTCTGATGCACAAATTAAGATTTTGTTTAATAAATTGTCTAAATATTTCTTAGTGTCACGTAATAATGTTTAAAAAAGTTGTATCAGCAATGCATATTAAGCATATTGTAGACTAATTTCTATTGCGTTGCTCACTTTGAAAACTGAAACCTTAGTTATATGTATTTTAGCTGAAACTCGCCTGTTACGGTGACTGAGTGCGAGGTTGTTGTTAAAGATTCGCTACCTGGAACAAAGTTCCAAGTAGCACGGGCTATGGTGAGCCTGTAGTGCCTTGAGTGCGAGGATATTCCTCTGTCTCCTCTCCTTATTTGTGTTCTTTTCTGTGTACTCACCTAGTTGTGCATGCGGGGGTTGAGCTTTGGATCGTTGGTCCCGCCTCTCAACTGGTATTAAGACTGTGCGCAACTTCTGGATTATATTCTATTAACTCTGCTTGGGAAAGCGATGACGATCTATCAACACTCAGAGCCACATGATGTCGGCCATATTTCTTGTGCGTTGAATGTCTTAGATTCTGTATGACCATTTTTTAGGGTAATTCGAGCAAGTCAGTGACTTGTCAAATTCCATTCCTCTGTTCACTGAATCATGAATAAATTCCTCCTGTCTGGCCTCCGCTCACCTCTTAGGTTAACACCTGCTCAATCTGCATTAACGCTCCTGCCACGGGAACTTATGAAAGAAATGCCAAAATATTCTAATGAACAGAAATTAACCTACGTGAGACTCGAGATTTTTATCGCCTGGTTCACTATGTGTGAGGCTATCAGCTCCCTCACCTAAGACATAAAATGCAAGAAAATTGAGAATACAATAATTATGCTCCTCTCTGATTACATTTTTTTGTGTGTGTGTGTGGATAGGCAGGCAGGAGGTTACTCACTAGACAGAATATTGAAGTTCTTGCGGGGAGGATCAGGTATAACATTTGGGGTTTACGGCTCATGCTCAGTGATGATATGGGAAATTAGTTTACTGAGAATTATATAAAAAATATATAAATGTAGTATTAACCCTTGTAAATTGATGTAAATAGCACGGGCTCACCATAGCCCGTGCTACATGGACACTTCGTTCTGAGTAGCTAAATCTAAAACAACAGATGTAAATAGAATCTTTATATTGTATATTATTTAATAAATACAAAAAAAGCTTCCACACCACAGTGGTGGTGCACTATGTGTGAGGCTACCAGCTGCCTCACCACAGTGGTGGTTCACTATGTGTGAGGCTACCAGCTGCGTCACCACAGTGGTGGTTCACTATGTGTGAGGCTACCAGCTGCCTCACCACAGAGGTGGTTCACTATGTGTGAGGCTACCAGCTGCCTCACCACAGAGGTGGTTCACTATGTGTGAGGCTACCAGCTCCCTCACCACAGAGGTGGTTCACTATGTGTGAGGCTACCAGCTCCCTCACCACAGAGGTGGTTCACTATGTGTGAGGCTACCAGCTGCCTCACCACAGAGGTGGTTCACTATGTGTGAGGCTACCAGCTTCCACACCACAGTGATGGTTCACTATGTGTGAGGCTACCAGCTGCCTCACCACAGTGGTGGTTCACTATGTGTGAGGCTACCAGCTGCCTCACCACAGTGATGGTTCACTATGTGTGAGGCTACCAGCTGCCTCACCACAGTGGTGGTTCACTATGTGTGAGGCTACCAGCTCCCTCACCACAGAGGTGGTTCACTATGTGTGAGGCTACCAGCTGCCTCACCACAGTGGTGGTTCACTATGTGTGAGGCTACCAGCTGCCTCACCACAGAGGGAGGCTTCCAGGAAAACGAGCAGCTTCTTCATCACACTTAAAAGCCTGAATAAGATTTTCCAGTCTTCAGTTCATAAATTACCCAAACCCAGCACGCACAAATTATTAAAACAAAAAATATGAATGATATTCATCTACAGAGCAGTGCTTGACCATAAGGAACCGGTTCTCCGTAAATCACACTTAAAACACAATGCACTTTGATTAATAGGAAAATAATAGAGTAAGACTTGAATTATAACGGAAGAGGAATATTGAAAGATATATTATTATTCTTTAGATAAATTTAATGTGGCATAACAATTTTCGTAAATGTTTTTCACGAGGCTGTTTGCTTGTAAGGGATAATATCGGGATTTTATTTTTTAGTAAACGGAAAGAGTAGGAGGGTCTTATACACTAGGATGCGCGGTGTATTCAGAATTGTATTTAGGGATTTATTACTGTTGTATTATATTTATAATGTATATTCAATGCGGTTATATATGCTGATATTCGCGACAGTTATAGATGCATAATGTTCTTGACAGTTATACTTGTATGATGTTCACGAGGTATATATATATATATATATATATATATATATATATATATATATATATATATATATATATATATATATATATATATGCGTAATGTTAATTAGTTACATATACATTATGTAGGTGATGTTCGTAACAGTTACGGATGTATGATGTTTTGAGTGTTGAATATGTATACTTACCTTGCTGGTCTTACATACCCGCACCATAGCGCCCACTCCCTTTCTTTCTCCTGGTCGTGTAATACAATGACTTTCATTGTCACTCCTTTTCGTGCGCATCATACTCCTTAATGATGTTATGTTAGTGTCGAACACTGTTAAGGGTAAAACTATGTTTTCAAGCAGTATGGGAGACAATATGTGTGTGTGTAGTGTCCTTGTATCAGCATTGTGCCTTCTCGTATAGTACATCGCATTTTGTACGCTCTGATCCCCAAGGGAGGAATTAAAGGGTACTATGAAAAGTCGAGACTTGCAGACATCCACGCGTGGGGCTGACATGTTAGGTGGGTGTCCAGCCCATCTTCTCCAGTTGTCACGTTACAAAAATGGTGTATTAAATGGCATAAATCTAACCTAAACGTTGACCCGCTCATAGAAAACGCGGTGGTTTGAGCCACTGTGGTTTATACATCATATTTTGACCGTTGGGGTTTTTTGACGTGAAAAGCAGTGCATTATACGAGAGGACAACCCGACCCGTCACCTCAAATAATAAATCACATATTGACTTAATTAAAAGTCCCCAGCGGACAAATTACTTGGTCCTCTAAAACCACAGGCTCCCAACCAACCACGTTTTCTACGCGTGGGTCGGCGGTAGTTAGGGTCGGTTAGGTTGGCCTTGCGTGTTTTAGTACATCGTTTAAAGTCCATTGTGACAACGCGAGAGAATGTGACGTATTGTTATTGTAACAAACTTTCTAAACCATTGTTTAGTTAAGCTAACAAAAGATAAAATATTAACTCTGTGTTTATAAACATTAAACCACTTCAGGACAAAGAGATCGTAGGGGAGGGGGGCAACAGTCCACGTGGCGTAGTGGTAAGACGCTCGTCTAGTGTTTCGCTAGCGCTTTGGCCTGGATTCGTATCATCGAGGATTTACTGGGCTCAAATCTTTAACTGTAGCCTCTGTTTAACCCAACAGTAAAATGGGTACCCGGTTGTTAAACGATTGGGCAGGGTCGTATTCCGGGGGACATAGGATTAAGGACTTGCCCGAAACGCTGTGTTGTGGCTGTACAAGAATGAAAGAACTCTTGAATATATAATAAAAAAAAATATAAAAAAATGTGTATTCTTTATATTTTTACTAAAAGCCAAATGAATTCCATTCATTTATATAAAAGTTTTAAAGAATGCACTTAGTTACTGGATGATAAATTAAAAAAAAAAACATATTCATATAACAGGAACATGTTTTATTGTAATTTTATTTTGGAATCTTGCTTAAACAAGGTTCAGAAATCTCGTTTCAGAAACATATAGACGATTGATTTTTTGTTTAGTTCATTGTGATTGTTCTAAGCTTTGTTTATTAATGTTTAGCTTCTACTATTTCAACACTCAAATATTCAGTAATATTTCGTGTACGTAGTGTCGTAGGACTTCACAATCAGATACTTAGCGTTCGTGAGTTCACAATCAGTTTTGTAGCGCCTTACATCTTTACAATCAGCTACGCAGCGACACACGCCTTAACAATCAGCTACGTAGCGTCACACGTCTTAACAATCAGCTACGCAGCGTCACACGTCTTAACAATCAGCTACGTAGCGTCACACGTCTTAACAAGCAAGAATTATGTGCAGTGATAATGACACAAAAGGTCATTATAATTTGACTTGTAACTATAATCAGGAAGGGTCGTCTGGGCACCGATCCTTATCTGTGTGTCCGTGTTCACCCAGTACTAATTGGGGACCTGGTTGGAAACCGATTGGCGGGTTATATTATAGGGAAAACTAGTAAGGTAAGGTTTAAGATGGGATTTTGCAAGGGAAACGGCTATAATGCCTGCAGTGAGGAGTCAGAAAGCCTCTTCCGTTGTGCACCCATATGGTGGCTTATTGAATCGGGGTTCCTTCCTGCAGTGTCACTTGTGATGGTAATACAGTATTCCTTGCAACCATCAGTTGCATGACACATGCCTTAATAACTTCACTACAATCCTCAGAACTTCCTACTATGGTGTCTGTAGATCACAGTGACACTTTCTACTGGCATAAGAGCTTTTCAACATGCTCAAATCCACCTGATTTTGAGCTATAACTAAAGCTTTTCTATCTACAACACCACATTGTATGCGAGCTAAATAACGTCACGGCTCTCCAGGTCTCTGCAGCACCACCCGCTGAAAGAGTTGCACGACGTCCAGTAATACGAGAGCATCACGAGGAAGCCGCGATATCGCAACAGCTCGCTATAATCACCCTCACAAGAGTGAGTTAGCGCGCCACCCGTCGAGCCTGTAATGGAACCTCTCCCAGCTGGACTCTTGGGGGAACTGGCCAGCCCAGTGAGGCTATAACACAGTATCGGCATTTTTAAGAAAGCGTGCAGCAGATTGGCCAAACAATAATCATTGTGATCACGAGAAAGGCAGATGATAATGAGATTTTTTCTTGGAATGGGCCTTGATAATGGTCTTTATTGCTCCGTTAATGCGGGTTTGTAATGCGTGAAAGTTGGACTCTGATTGAGCTTGGCAAATTTTCATTGTATTTCTGATCGTCTGTTGTTGGTTGCACAGTTTGAATGGTTTTGTTATTAGAGGAGCTTAGATATGTTTAGCGTACTTTCTTTGCTGTGAGATTTTGAATTGTGGGGATGTTTGTTTGTTACTTGTGTTAGTCGATGAGTGTTTGTTGCTTGTGTTAGTGGATGGATGTTTGTTGCTTATGTTAGTGGATGTGTGTTGCTTGTGTTAGTGGATGGATGTGTGTTGCCTGTGTTAGTGGATGTGTTGCTTGTGTTAGTGGATGTGTGTTTGTTCCTTGTGTTAAGGTTTATAAAGCCACCACAGCAACATACTGACCAACCGGCTAGTATACTCTTGTCCTCCACATACCTCATGACTGAAGTGAACTCAGTGTATATACACAGCAGGAGTGCCGTGTCCATCAACACTGCCAGGAGGAGTGCCGTGTCCATCAACACTGCCAGCAGGAGTGCCGTGTCCATCAACACTGCCAGCAGGAGTGCCGTGTCCATCAACACTGCCAGGAGGAGTGCCGTGTCCATCAACACTGCCAGCAGGAGTGCCGTGTTCATCAACACTGACAGCAGGAGTGCCGTGTTCATCAACACTGCCAGCAGGAGTGCCGTGTTCATCAACACTGACAGCAGAGTGCCGTGTCCATCAACACTGCCAGCAGGAGTGCCGTGTCATCAACACTGACAGCAGGAGTGCCGTGTCCATCAACACTGACAGCAGGAGTGCCGTGTCCATCAACACTGACAGCAGGAGTGCCGTGTCCATCAACACTGACAGCAGGAGTGCCGTGTCCATCAACACTGACAGCAGGAGTGCCGTGTCCATCAACACTGCCAGCAGGAGTGCCGTGTCCATCAACACTGACAGCAGGAGTGCCGTGTTCATCAACACTGACAGCAGGAGTGCCGTGTTCATCAACACTGCCAGCAGGAGTGCCGTGTCCATCAACAACACTGCCAGCAGGAGTGCCGTGTCCATCATCAACACTGCCAGCAGGAGTGCCGTGTCCATCATCAACACTGACAGCAGGAGTGCCGTGTTCATCAACACTGCCAGCAGGAGTGCCGTGTCCATCATCACTGCCAGCAGGAGTGCCGTGTTCATCAACACTGACAGCAGGAGTGCCGTGTTCATCAACACTGACAGCAGGAGTGCCGTGTTATAATAATAATAATAATAATATGTTTATTCAGGAAAGGTACATACATAGAGAGATTTTACATAAGTGGATCAATTTATAGATAGAGCTAGTACATACAATGCCTAAAGCCACTATTACGCAATGCGTTTCGGGCAGTGTTCATCAACACTGCCAGCAGGAGTGCCGTGTCCATCAACAACACTGCCAGCAGGAGTGCCGTGTTCATCAACACTGACAGCAGGAGTGCCGTGTTCATCAACACTGCCAGCAGGAGTGCCGTGTCCATCAACAACACTGCCAGCAGGAGTGCCGTGTCCATCAACACCACTGCCAGCAGGAGTGCCGTGTCCATCAACACTGCCAGCAGGAGTGCCGTGTCCATCATCAACACTGCCAGCAGGAGTGCCGTGTTCATCAACAACACTGCCAGCAGGAGTGCCGTGTTCATCAACACTGGCAGCAGGAGTGCCGTGTTCATCAACAACACTGCCAGCAGGAGTGCCGTGTTCATCAACAACACTGCCAGCAGGAGTGCCGTGTCCATCATCACTGACAGCAGGAGTGCCGTGTCCATCAACACTGACAGCAGGAGTGCCGTGTTCATCATCACTGCCAGCAGGAGTGCCGTGTTCATCAACACTGACAGCAGGAGTGCCGTGTCCATCAACACTGCCAGCAGGAGTGCCGTGTCCATCAACACTGCCAGCAGGAGTGCCGTGTCCATCAACACCACTGCCAGCAGGAGTGCCGTGTCCATCAACACTGCCAGCAGGAGTGCCGTGTCCATCAACACTGCCAGCAGGAGTGCCGTGTTCATCAACACTGACAGCAGGAGTGCCGTGTTCATCAACACTGCCAGCAGGAGTGCCGTGTCCATCAACACTGCCAGCAGGAGTGTCGTGTTCATCAACAACACTGCCAGCAGGAGTGCCGTGTCCATCAACACTGCCAGCAGGAGTGCCGTGTCCATCAACACTGCCAGCAGGAGTGCCGTGTCCATCATCAACACTGCCAGCAGGAGTGCCGTGTCCATCATCAACACTGACAGCAGGAGTGCCGTGTCCATCAACACTGACAGCAGGAGTGCCGTGTTCATCATCAACACTGCCAGCAGGAGTGCCGTGTCCATCATCAACACTGCCAGCAGGAGTGCCGTGTCCATCAACAACACTGCCAGCAGGAGTGCCGTGTTCATCATCAACACTGCCAGCAGGAGTGCCGTGTCCATCATCAACACTGCCAGCAGGAGTGCCGTGTCCATCAACACCACTGCCAGCAGGAGTGCCGTGTCCATCAACACTGCCAGCAGGAGTGCCGTGTCCATCATCAACACTGCCAGCAGGAGTGCCGTGTCCATCATCAACACTGCCAGCAGGAGTGCCGTGTCCATCAACAACACTGCCAGCAGGAGTGCCGTGTCCATCATCAACACTGCCAGCAGGAGTGCCGTGTCCATCAACAACACTGACAGCAGGAGTGCCGTGTCCATCATCAACACTGCCAGCAGGAGTGCCGTGTCCATCAACACTGCCAGCAGGAGTGCCGTGTCCATCAACACTGCCAGCAGGAGTGCCGTGTCCATCATCAACACTGCCAGCAGGAGTTCCGTGTCCATCAACAACACTGCCAGCAGGAGTGCCGTGTCCATCATCAACACTGCCAGCAGGAGTGCCGTGTCCATCAACAACACTGCCAGCAGGAGTGCCGTGTTCATCAACACTGCCAGCAGGAGTGCCGTGTTCATCAACACTGACAGCAGGAGTGCCGTGTTCATCAACACTGCCAGCAGGAGTGCCGTGTCCATCAACAACACTGCCAGCAGGAGTGCCGTGTTCATCAACACTGCCAGCAGGAGTGCCGTGTTCATCAACACTGACAGCAGGAGTGCCGTGTTCATCAACACTGACAGCTGGAGTGCCGTGTCCATCATCAACACTGCCAGCAGGAGTGCTGTGTCCATCAACAACACTGACAGCAGGAGTGCCGTGTTCATCAACACTGACAGCAGGAGTGCCGTGTTCATCAACACTGCCAGCAGGAGTGCCGTGTCCATCATCAACACTGCCAGCAGGAGTGCTGTGTCCATCATCAACACTGCCAGCAGGAGTGCTGTGTCCATCAACAACACTGACAGCAGGAGTGCCGTGTCCATCATCAACACTGCCAGCAGGAGTGCCGTGTCCATCATCACTGCCAGCAGGAGTGCCGTGTTCATCAACACTGACAGCAGGAGTGCCGTGTTCATCAACACTGACAGCAGGAGTGCCGTGTTCATCAACACTGCCAGCAGGAGTGCCGTGTCCATCATCAACACTGCCAGCAGGAGTGCTGTGTCCATCATCAACACTGACAGCAGGAGTGCTGTGTCCATCAACAACACTGACAGCAGGAGTGCCGTGTCCATCATCAACACTGCCAGCAGGAGTGCCGTGTCCATCAACACTGCCAGCAGGAGTGCCGTGTCCATCAACACTGCAAGGAGGAGTGCCGTGGCCACATTCAACGAGGGTGGTGAAGTCATGTTGCAAAGAGTGTAGTAATCTGTGTTTCAAGCGTTATATTAGTGAGCTTGGCGTAGTTTTTGTGAGTGGTTATTGATGCGGCGAGCAGTTAAGATGAGATCTAGATAAGATTGCAAGAGGAGGCTGTTGCATTGTTTCTTATGACCTGCTTGGTAAGTCCTCCTTCTTGCCCGAACTTTCATCAAGCCACCGGGAACCTGTCATGAACCTGAAGATAGGAATTTATAATTTGCTATAATGGAACTCATTATACATGGTATTCTGCATAAGAGAAGACCGGATCAAATTTGATATCACATGTTGATGAGATATACTTATGTCTCTTAAAGCCAGTGTAAATGTTTTTGGATTTATTTTTAATAGTGCTCCTCTCAAATTTTTTGTTTATCTTCGCAATGAACCCCCCCAAAATTACCTTCTCACGCCAATTCTCTCATAGACAATTGCTTATGTTTTTCTCTTTAGGCTGATGTCTCAAAATACGTAGATATACAGGGAAATATACTTGGAGTATGATGTTGGTGTTGATGTTGGTGAACACAGCAAAGATTTGGTTCTTATTGGTACACGTGTGACACGAGTCACTGCCAGCAAATTCCTAGCGCTGTAAGCAGGTAGATATAAGCCTCTCATAACTGTAGTAGTATACCCCTTAATGTGATGCAAATATTAGAATAGGTAATATAATGCATTTAGCTTATACATTGTGGAAGATATCACCCCCCAAGACTATCCTGTATCGTAGCAGAGGTAGTGATTGTCTCAGGAGCAAAAACGAAGCCCTCAGAATTATACTAGGCTGTTCAATCAGCTCGGCCTCTCGAGCGTTCCCACCGTCACTAAACTGATGTACTAAATTGCCCAAATCTAACCTAACCGAGGACGTACCAATAGAAAAAACGGGACATCACGTAAATTTTGCGAGCCGCTATTATTTTTAATACATCAGCCTTATATGACTTGTACGTCAAAATGCGATGTACTATTCGAGAGGACGGGGTGGTTCAATGGGTAGAAATTTTTAACATGCGACAAAATCCAAGTAAAATTAGTATTCAAGATATGATGTTTGATATCATTCTATAACATGAACTAAAGCCTCTGCCTGGTAGCAGATCTAACAATGTTTCTATAGAATTATTAGATCACATACACAGTGGAATAAGTAATTCTTTATAGGTTAAAAAAGTAATCACCTATTAAAATGTTTGCATTGCACAAGGTGTACAAATGTGAAATTATGCAGCACTTCTTACCCCCTGACAGATAAAACTTTGAACCCACATACCTCACCAGGAAAGAAATTACTCACAACCCTCATATTCGCCTGCTGCTAAATTCAGTGCCCTTGAAAATCTGACACAGTCAAATAAAGTCAAGTATATATATATATATATATATATATATATATATATATATATATATATATATATATATATATATATATATATATATATATACTTGAAAAGCCTAGTATACATATATACTAGGCTTTTCTCCTATATTCCTCTTTAAATGGCATACATTCAAGCTTGATTTTTGTTATGTTTATATATGTCCACGTGAAGGTCTCCAAGTGAAAGCACATCCCACAGATCTAAACACTGGCGTTCTCTCAGCCTCCGCTAGAGGGAGGGCTGGAAGTGGTGTCATTGTAAGTCACACGAAAGGTAATATAATTGAGAGCGGTGTATGAGTCAATAATTAGGCTTCACTTACACGTCAACCGCTGGCTATTCTCGTAGTCATCAGAATATTATTGAAAACACTGCAGCAGACAACATAATGACGCCCTGTCCTCATTACTAGCTCTTAAATAGCTGCAGTCAATTCTACACGCGCTGGATCTAAAGCCAGACATTATATTATATATATATAATATATATATAGATATATATATATATATATATATATATTATATATATATATATATATATTAGTATTATTGGTAGCAGTCTTTCCTGTAGACATATGTTATTAAATATGACCGAAAAAGTAAGATTAATAATTCTAACACGAATTTTCTCATTTTCCTTATGTTTGTTTTTACTGATGACGGTAAATAAAAATCAATTCTCCAAATTCATTCTTTATTTCTTAGTCTGACGCGACACTTGAGCGCGTTTCGTAAAACTTATTACATTTTCAAAGACTTTAGTTACACACACACAGAACAACTATAACTGAACAGAGTTTAAATACCTGCATTTGGGTGAGGTGACATGTTACAATGGTTTGGGGTGAGGTGAGAACAAACACAGAACACGAAACAATGGGTATAAGGGAAGAATAGATCTGTAACTGCAGAAGGCCTATTGCCCCTATTTCTTGATGTTTCTATATTGGAGCGGAGTCTTGAAGTGGGTAGAATATAGTTGTGCGTTAATTGGCTGTTGATTGCTGGTGTTGACTTCTTGATGTGTAGTGCCTCGCAGATGTCAAGCCGCCTGTTGTCGCTGTATCTATCAATGATTTCTGTGTTGTTTGTTAAGATTTCTCTGGTGATGGTTTGGTTGTGGGAAGAGATTATATGTTCCTTGATAGAGCCCTGTTGCTTATGCATCGTTAATCGCCTGGAAAGAGATGTTGTTGTCTTGCCTATATATTGAGTTCTTTGGGGCTTACAGTCCCCAGTGGGCATTTGAAGGCATAGACGACATTGGTCTCTTTCAAAGCGTTCTGCTTTGTGTCTGGAGAGTTTCTCATGAGTAGGTTGGCAGTTTTCTTGGTTTTATAGTAAATCGTCAATTGTATCTTCTGATTTTTGTCTGTAGGGATAACGTTTCTATTAACAATATCTTTCAGGACCCTTTCCTCCGTTTTATGAGCTGTGGAGAAGAAGTTCCTGTAAAATAGTCTAATAGGGGGTATAGGTGTTGTGTTAGTTGTATCTTCAGAGGTTGCATGGCGTTTCACTTTCCTTCTTATGATGTCTTCAATGAAACCATTGGAGAAGCCGTTGTTGACTAGGACCTGCCTTACTCTACAGAGTTCTTCGTCGACTTGCTTCCATTCTGAGCTGTGGCTGAGAGCACGGTCGACATAAGCGTTAACAACACTCCTCTTGTACCTATCTGGGCAGTCACTGTTGGCATTTAGGCACATTCCTATGTTTGTTTCCTTAGTGTAGACTGTAGTGTGGAAACCTCCGCTCCTTTCCATGACTGTTACATCTAGAAAGGGCAGCTTCCCATCCTTCTCCATCTCGTAAGTGAAACGTAACACAGAATTCTGCTCAAACGCTTCTTTCAGCTCCTGCAGATGTCTGACATCAGGTACCTGTGTAAAAATGTCGTCAACATACCTGCAGTATATGGCCGGTTTCAAGTTCAAGTCGACTAAGACTTTTTCCTCAATAGTACCCATGTAGAAGTTTGCAAACAGGACGCCTAGGGGAGAACCCTAGCGACCCCATCTACTTGCTTATACATGTGCCCCCGGGCTAGAAGTGCCTCTACAGAACTCTGTAGGTAAGCAGGTCCTAGTCAACAACGGCTTCTCCAATGGTTTCATTGAAGACATCATAAGAAGGAAAGTGAAACGCCATGCAACCTCTGAAGATACAACTAACACAACACCTATACCCCTATTAGACTATTTTACAGGAACTTCTTCTCCACAGCTCATAAAACGGAGGAAAGGGTCCTGAAAGATATTGTTAATAGAAACGTTATTACAGACAAAAATCAGAAGATACAATTGACGATTTACTATAAAACCAAGAAAACTGCCAACCTACTCATGAGAAACTCTCCAGACACAAAGCAGAACGCTTTGAAAGAGACCAATGTCGTCTATGCCTTCAAATGCCCACTTGGGGACTGTAAGCCCCAAAGAACTCAATATATAGGCAAGACAACAACATCTCTTTCCAGGCGATTAACGATGCATAAGCAACAGGGCTCTATCAAGGAACATATAATCTCTTCCACAACCAAACCATCACCAGAGAAATCTTAACAAACAACACAGAAATCATTGATAGATACAGCGACAACAGGCGGCTTGACATCTGCGAGGCACTACACATCAAGAAGTCAACACCAGCAATCAACAGCCAATTAACGCACTACTATATTCTACCCACTTCAAGACTCCGCTCCAATATAGAAACATCAAGAAATAGGGCCAATAGACAATAGGCCTTCTGCAGTTACAGATCTATTCTTCCCTTATACCCATTGTTTCGTGTTCTGTGTTTGTTCTCACCTCACCCCAAACCATGTAACATGTCACCTCACCCAAATGCAGGTATTTAAACTCTGTTCAGTTATAGTTGTTCTGTGGGGTGG
>WNGS01169498.1:8323710-8338298 GCA_020271785.1 Procambarus virginalis
TCTTTCCTCAGTCTTTGACGGCTTTGGTTACATTTATTAAACAGTTTACAAGCATGAAAACTTCCCAGTCAACTGTTGTTATTGTTATAAACAGCCTCATGGGTGCTTCGGAGCTCATTAACTGTTAATAATTGCAAACAAAGCCGTCAAAGATTGAGAGAAGACGTACAGGTTCGTAAGTGCTTGCGTAACTGCTTCGTGAATCTGGCCCCAGCTCGTAGACCGAGTCTGTCAAATATCTTAGTTACCCAAGGAACAATGAGTACACCATAATCATAAGATTTATTGTATGCAATTATAGAAAACGAAGCAAAATTGATGGCAAATTTTATTTAAATAAATTAGTTAATATTTATTCAACTGATAGATGTCTAATTTATGCATAGACACGATGTGAACATTACATTGCACGACAAACATGGAATTTTTTAGGTAAGAAATTGTTAAAAAAATTGTATTTATAGACATTTTGACTATATTGTGATAAAAATGATTTTGACTGCTAGGTCAAGGTTGGTGCATTTCATAGATAGAGCCGGAGGCAAACCCCAAATTAGACGGACATTTAAGATTGAGTTAGAGACCAGTTGTAATGTTAGATTGAGGCCAGATTCACGAATTAGTTACGCAAGCACTTACGATCCTGTACATCTTTTCTCAGTCTTTGGCGGCTTTGTTTACAATTATTAAACAGTTAATGAGCTCCGAAGCACCAGGAAGCTGTGTATAATAATAATAACAGTTGATTGGGAAGTTTTCATGCTTGTAAACTGTTTAATAAATGTAACTAAAGCCGTCAATGATCGAGGAAAGATGTACACGTTCGTAAGTACTTGCGTAACTGCTTCGTGAATCTGGTTCCTGGCAGGACTTGACTCATCTTCGGGGCTGATGACAGGCTGAGCCAAGAGGTGTGGTCTTTCTTGTAGGGGGTGCGGTGGTGCGTAAATCTTTCTTCATTCTTGTTCGAATCTTCTTTCTTCATATTGTGTCTTCATTCTCAGCTCTTATTTTTCCTTGTCGTTTTCTTCGACTTCTTGCTACATAGCTTTCTTGGCTTGGTGCCTTCTTTTGATAATTACTTTATCTTGCCCGAAACGCTGTGCGTACTAGTGGCTTTAGGTATTGTATGTTCTAGCTCTATCTGTAAATCCAACATTATGTTTGTAAACCAACTATGTATGTACTTACCTGAATAAAATTTACTTTACTTACTTTACTTACTCACTTCGACTTCTTTGCTTGACTTCTGGTCCTGCTGCTGCATCACTGCCACTGTCTGGTTAAGTTGGTAGTATAGAGGGTCTACAAGGTCCCAATGTTAGTATCACAGTCCGGTCAGATCACTTCTGCTTTACCCGTCAACGTTTCACACGAGATGGAACAAGTTCTTTCTCTTGTTGGTATTTCAAAACATAGGCTGGTTAGTCGTGTATTTTCAGCGGATCTTTGAATTCCTTGGTGCATTTGTGCCTGAAGGCCTAGACCTCAAGGGCGTGAGTTTCTTGGCCTTGAGATGTGGTTGTTTGAGCTTGTACTGTCGAGTCGGTTGATGTGGTGGACACAGCAATGATATTCACTGGTATTTCGTCATTAGACGATGTGGAGAGGTCGTTTCTGTCAGAAATATCACGTACTGCAGTTGCAGATGTTAGGATGACTGGTGGTGTGCAAGTTGAAGTTGCAGGATACATGGGTTCTATAGTTGTTGTTGCAGGAGCAGATGCTCGAGGTTGCGTTGCAAGATCAGGCATGGCAGGAACAGTTGCAAGAGCAGAAGGCTCTGTGGACGGTGTTACAGGATAGTTACAGACGCAATACGTCTTTAACTCTCCTGCAGTTAAAGTCACCTCAATACGAGTTAACTCTCCAGCGAAACGTTGGACACACATTAAGGCGTATACAACACTTCTCTACAATAAAAAAAACTATTTTGCATGATTGATCATTACTGCACATTTACATAACTGCATTAAGTGTGTTAAACTTCTGAACGAGAACTTGCACTAACCCACAGATCGCATATGAATGTTCAAAATTGATCTTGTATGCATTCATATCGGTACAGCTATTGTGATATTTAACGAAAATCATTTAGCTATGAGGCAATTTCCAAGTGGACTTTTTTTTCGAAAATCCCAATTTCATGCCTGACTGAGCGTCTAATTAAACCCTTTCCAAAATGCCTAGACAATACGAGCATTTAGAACGAATTAATGATACATCCTGATGCTCAAGGAAAGTCAATACAAGTTGTAGCCAGATCCTGTGATCAGATAATGCCCTCTCAGACAGACGGCAGGCAGCGTTGGCAACAACTAATTGCCTGGAGGAATATGACAGGAGAAAGTGCCTAGCTAAACCGTTTAGAAATTGGGAAGAATGCATCCAGTACCTTGCCTGTGGAGACAATTCGTACACCTAGATATTAAACAATATCTGGTAATCCTTTTTAACATTTACATATCCCAGTTTGTTCCTCCCTGTTGAACAGTGAGGAGGAGCAACCGAGGCGGGCCTCATGGGAGACAAAGGCTAGGATGAGCAGGCTATCATATCCCAGTACAGTAGGATATCACATCCCTAGTAGAGTAAGCTATCACATCCCCAGCAGAGTAGGCTGTTACATCCCCAGCAGAGTAGGCTGTTACATCCCCAGCAGAGTAGGCTATCACATCCCCAGCAGAGTAGGCTGTTACATCCCCAGCAGAGTAGGCTATCACATCCCCAGCAGAGTAGGCTATCACATCCCCAGCAGAGTAGGCTATCACATCCCCAGCAGAGTAGGCTGTTACATCCCCAGCAGAGTAGGCTATCACATCCCCAGCAGAGTAGGCTGTTACATCCCCAGCAGAGTAGGCTATCACATCCCCCAGCAGAGTAGGCTGTTACATCCCCAGCAGAGTAGGCTATCACATCCCCCAGCAGAGTAGGCTATCACATCCCCAGCAGAGTAGGCTATCACATCCCCCAGCAGAGTAGGCTATCACATCCCCCAGCAGAGTAGGCTGTTACATCCCCAGCAGAGTAGGCTATCACATCCCCAGCAGAGTAGGCTATCACATCCCCAGCAGAGTAGGCTGTTACATCCCCAGCAGAGTAGGCTGTTACATCCCCCAGCAGAGTAGGCTATCACATCCCCAGCAGAGTAGGCTATCACATCCCCAGCAGAGTAGGCTATCACATCCCCAGCAGAGTAGGCTGTTACATCCCCCAGCAGAGTAAGCTATCACATCCCCAGCAGAGTAGGCTGTTACATCCCCAGCAGAGTAGGCTGTTACATCCCCCAGCAGAGTAGGCTATCACATCCCCAGCAGAGTAGGCTGTTACATCCCCCAGCAGAGTAGGCTATCACATCCCCAGCAGAGTAAGCTATCACATCCCCAGCAGAGTAGGCTATCACATCCCCAGCAGAGTAAGCTATCACATCCCCAGCAGAGTAGGTTATCACGAAGGAAGGACTGAAACTGAAATTTCCTTAAATACTTTCGTATTTAATAATATATCTTCAGAAGGATGGATTTACAATTTAGTGGGATGGATACATAGGCAGGAAAGAGATGAGGTGAGGTACAATGTCTTTTATGAGAAAAGGGGATTTTAATAAGGTATTAGTGTAAATGATCCTATTTAAATCGCCCTTTAACTAATCCATCAAAAATGGATCTAAATTATACAAACTCCTGCTAATGTTCAACTTACATGATTTAATAATCTGTATTAAAGCAGATTCAATTATGTTCCTTTTGAAAAGCTTTTACAATTAGTTATTAAAGAAGCCATCTCCCAATCAATTTGGTGAGAACTTTCTGACAAATAAACAAACAAATCATTAGACAATTGGTCATGTCTTACAGGGCATTTATGTTGCGAAATTCTAAATTTCAAATCTTTGGAAGTTTGCCCAACATAGAACCTATTACAGTCTTTGCGAGGTATTTTGTAAATTACACAATTATCACTACGAGGGAGCCGGTCGGCCGAGCGAACAGCACGCTGGACTTGTGATCCTGTGGTTCCGGGTTCGATCCCGGGCGCCGGAGAGAAACAACGGGCAGAGTTTCATTCACCCTATGTCCCTGTTACCTAGCAGTAAAATAGGTACCTGGATGTTAGTCAGCTGTCACGGGCTGCTTCCTGGGGGTGGAGGCCTGGTCGAGGACCGGGCCGCGGGGACACTAAAGCCCCGAAATCATCTCAAGATAACCTCAAGATACGAGGACTGTTTCTAACTAATAGTTTTTCAACAGTATTTTCGTAATTAAACAATGCATGTATATCAAAAAGTTTCAAGACCTTGATAATATTTTCGAACCCAGAAAAATATGTTAAGACATTTTTGGGGCGAATTTTTTCACTGCATATATTATTATAATATGTACGACGTGCTTTGCTACGGTCACGTACCGTACCGTTACGTCCAAACTTTTAAAAAATCAGTGGATAACAAAGCTTGAGACCAATAGAATCAATATTCTTAAACTCTTCATCCAAGAATTCTAGATTAACAATCCAAAGAGCTCTTAGATACATAGAGGAAAAAATTAACTGTTTCACATTGTATTCATATTTTTTCTCTATGTATCTAAGAGCTCTTATATTTTGGGCCGTATCGGAAACTGTACGCACTGATCACTCCAAAATTAAAAAGTAATCTGATTACAATAGTTACCCATAAACCCTCCGAAAACTTTGATGATGTGGTGTTTCCCTCTAGACGTCATGGAATGTTTGTTGATTAACTATGTGTGAAATTTTCTTATAATGACATTATGATAATATAGAAAGGGTGGGAGAGGGAATTATCAGGGGAAAGCGCCAAACTATTACGACTATATAGCACTGAAGGGGTGGGAGAGGGAAAGAAATATGTGGATAGAGGTATGGACGATGGGGAATGGGATGAAGAGGGGGAACATTGGGAGTAGAGGGGGAATATGGGGAGGGGGGAGGATATAATAGGAGAGCGGCGATAGTCAGATTGCTATAATTACTGATGAATTAATAAGACTTCTAGCACCAGTTTTTCTCATCAATATTAACATATGTGAAGATATGTTACAAAAGCAATATTCTGAACATACCATAACGTATACATGAACTATAAACAATAGCATTTTTCTTTAAATACATTTCTCCTCTAATCCTTGTCAAATATTTACCTATTTACTGCTTTACAGAAAATGAAATAAAGTACAAATATTAAATGAACATCTCATCACGTCCAGTTTGGCGTCCAAGCGGTCAATAATTCTCAGGGATAATTAGTATTTATGAAGCTCCATGTGATGACCCGGATCCTCTCAGCTTAGTGATGGTCCTGAACTTGGCTTCTGAGCGGCTGGCGTCCCACCATACGACACTATACTTGACCTGACAAGTTCACCGCCTCCATATATCACTTTGCCTGAATATTTTGCTGTGCATCTGAAGGAGTTGACATGGGGGTCGGCACGCATAAACTAATGGCTATTTAGCGGTGATAGAAAAGCCCTGCATATATGTATGTTGTATACATATACGTGCAGACTCATGTATATATATTCCTATATGTAGAGTGATGAACCTCGCTCAGTGGTTCGCGGTTCACACTTGTACTCTGTTAAACTACCGTGGAGGTTAAAGTGGCAGCAAATTGCATTTATTTTTGGTTCCCAATTAAAGCGGAGCCTCTTTGACCTTTACATCCTGACGCGGATCACAATCGGGCATGAAGGCCACAACTTCGCAAGGCAGCGAGCAGGCACGCTGAACAGGCAGTCAGGCCACTCCCATCCCTGCTAAATATGGGTGTGCGCGAGATGTTGCCATGGCGACCAGAGGGAAAGGGGGGGGGCACAGCTTGTCTAACTCTGCCTTATGCTTCCACAGCATCCTCACCAATATACGCATTATATATATATATATATATATATATATATATATATATATATATATATATATATATATATATATATATATATATATATATATATATATATATATATATATATATTATATATATATATATATATATATATATATATATATATATAATATATATATATATATATATACATATATAAAATATAGATGATCCATGAACCATGTTCTTCTCTTGTCGGCAGATAAAGAAAGCAAGGCCATTCCTTATGTCTTGCGTCTCAAAATAATCCTTTCATTGGCACGTCTGCGAGGGTAACTAAACCATACGTTACTTAAATTAGCGGTGGAAATTCAGTCAGCACTATCAAAGGCCAACGGGTGAATGACGAGGAAGACAGCGAGGGAGTCCTGCCTCGTGTGTGTGTGTACAAGATGGTCCAGCTCTTGCAGAATGCGAAGGTGGGTATTGGAGCCTTTACAGGCGTCCCGAGCCCTCGTGAGGTGACTCGCGCCGCAAGCTAAGTACAAATCGATGGAGTTGTCCATTCTAAGTGAGAGAAAGTGATTTACCCCGAAGTGTTCAGTAGAGAGATATATTAAAGGAGAGATATTGTGAATAGTGAGAGAGTACAAGTCCACTACGGGCTCACCATAGCCCGTGCTACTTGGAACTTTTTGTTCCAGGTAGCGAATCTTAAACAACAACAACAACAACATTGTGAATAGTGGAGGGAATACTGTAATAGAGAGAATACCTTTTGTTAAACTGCAGATGAGAAATTATTAAAAAAAAATAATTTTTGTTTCACATTCATTTATCTTTAGATAAAAGGTAAGATTCTAATGAAATATATCCATATAATGGAAATATCTATCCGAAGTTAGAGGCAAGGCGAATGGGGGTGTAGCTTTACCCAATTTTTCCCAGTAATTGCTATTGGGTACATGCCCAACATAGGTGGGTTGGGATTTCCATAAAAGAAAAGTATCCTATGTCACAGTGTCAGCGTTGCCCGACACGATGGATCCTGGAATATCATATTAAATGGGCCCACAATTATTATAGTTTCCTTTTTGTAATGTTTTAACAATTTTACAGTCTACAAAATTGCCAACACAGTTCTATCATACTTTGCCTGTAATTAACTGCAATATGCACATCTACAATATATTTGATTTGTTCATCTGCAATGAATTTTATTTGTTCATTTCTTATAATGTTTCCCTTGGAGGGTGGAGAGACATATAAATAGACCTGGCACCGTCCGGTACCCCTTGTTTTATATATATATATATATATATATATATATATATATATATATATATATATATATATATATATATATTGGTAGCAGTCTTTCTTGTAAACATATGTTGTTGAATATGACCGAAAGGGTAAGATTGATAATTCTAACACGAATCTTCTCAATATTTCTTACGTTCTTCTTTACTGTCGAGGGTAATTGATAAGTAACTCTCCAAACTAAAGTAAGTAACTCGCGTTTCGTAATTCCTTATTACATTTTCAAAGACTTAGTTTACACACAAAATACATTCATACTTATACGCGTTTTGGGTGGTGATATGGCACAAACGTTTTGGGTGAGGTGACAAACAGAAGACAGAACACGAAACAATTGGTATGAGAACATAAGAATGGAAGTAACTGCAGAAGGTCTATTGGCCCATACTTCCTCTTGCTGCTTCCGTATTCGTTCAAGGTCTTGAAGTGGGTAGAATATAGTTGTGCATTAATTGGCTGTTGATGGCTGGTGTTGACTTTTGAATGTGTAGTGCCTCACTGATGTCGAGTCTCCTGCTATCGCTGTACCTATCGATGATTTCTGTGTTGCTTGTTAAGACTTCTCTGGTGATGGTCTGGTTGTGAGAAGAGATTATAGTTCCTTGATGGAGCCCTGTTGTTTGTGCATTGTTAATCGCCTAGAAAGAGACGTTGTTGTCTTGCCTATATACTTTGGGGCTTACAGTCCCCAAGTGGGCATGTGAAGGCATAGACAACGTTGGTTTCCTTCAAGGCATTCTGTTTGGTTTCTGGTGAGTTTTTCATGAGTAGGTTGGCTACAAAAAAAATCAAATAAAATTTAACGGCCAACCTACTCATGAAAAACTCCCCAGACACCAAGCCAAACAGCTTACCACCAAGTGCTGTCGGGTCGTTGGGAATATAGCCTCGCTACCAATGACTTTAGTACAGTCACTGTGGTCGAGTGGATAAAGTACCAGGTACGCCAAGGTGCATATGGCTCCTGGCTGTCTGGGTTCGAATCCTTCTGGTGTGTGGCGTTTTCAGTTGCACATTGGCTTGGGACCAATATGCAACACTTGACTAATATATATAATATATATATTATATATAATATATATATATATATATATATATATATATATATATGCGGAAAATCCACAGAGAAAAATGAAAGGAGGTAACGTTTCGACTTTGTTAAAGCCTTTGTCAAACCAGGTCAGTCTGGTTTGACAAAGGCTTTAACAAAGTCGAAACGTTACCTCCTTTCATTTTCTCTGTGGATTTTCCGCATAAAATGATCAGTGTTTTGTGATCGTCAATTGCATATATATATATATATATATATATATATATATATATATATATATATATATATATATATATATATATATATATATTATGAAACTCACACCCCAGAAGTAACTAGAACCCATACTCCCAAGAGCAACGCAACTGGTATGTACAGGGATGCCTTAAACAGACATATAGTTTCCTTTTGTACAACTGGTATGTACATCCCTGTACATACCAGTTGCGTTGCTCCTTGGGAGTATGGGTTCGAGTCACTTCTGGGGTGTGAGTTTTCAGTTGTATCTAGTCCTGGGGACCATTCAGGCTTGTTTGCATATATATATATATATGTATATGTATCTATAGTTACGTAAGGAATATTAAAATGACTGACGCAAGGACTGTCTCTCTCTCTCTCTCTAAGACAAAATATATGCAAATTCATTCAAAATAGGGACGTGATTATGCAGCAGAATCATTATTATAATTAATTTTTATGGCACTGGGCTCTTGTATCTTTAAATAATTCCTCTACATATCCGACAATATATTCACTCAACTAACTTACAACTTATCCAGGCCGAGGTTCATGGGACTAGTGTTACATCCAGCACCAGGCTCCGTCTCAACACATCCAGCACCAGGCTCCCGTCTCAACACATCCAGCACCAGGCTCCCGTCTCAACACATCCAGCACCAGGCTTCCGTCTCAACACATCCAGCACCAGGCTCCCGTCTCAACACATCCAGCACCAGGCTCCCGTCTCAACACATCCAGCACCAGGCTCCCGTCTCAACACATCCAGCACCAGGCTCCCGTCTCAACACATCCAGCACCAAGCTCCCGTCTCAACACATCCAGCACCAGGCTCCCGTCTCAACACATCCAGCACCAGGCTCCCGTCTCAACACATCCAGCACCAGGCTCCCGTCTCAACACATCCAGCACCAGGCTTCCGTCTCAACACATCCAGCACCAGGCTCCCGTCTCAACACATCCAGCACCAGGCTCCCGTCTCAACACATCCAGCACCAGGTTCCCGTCTCAACACATCCAGCACCAGGCTCCCGTCTCAACACATCCAGCACCAGGCTCCGTCTCAACACATCCAGCACCAAGCTCCCGTCTCAACACATCCAGCACCAGGCTCCCGTCTCAACACATCCAGCACCAGGCTCCCGTCTCAACACATCCAGCACCAGGCTCCCGTCTCAACACATCCAGCACCAGGCTCCCGTCTCAACACATCCAGCACCAGGCTCCCGTCTCAACACATCCAGCACCAGGCTCCCGTCTCAACACATCCAGCACCAGGCTCCCGTCTCAACACATCCAGCACCAGGCTCCCGTCTCAACACATAACTCACAGTATCTCCGACTGTTAACCCAACAGTCGTAAGGGTAATTCGGAGATAATAGTACATTCAATGATGTTAAGTTGTGTGTGTATTGCATCCTAATCTACGACCCTTCTCAGTGAAGGGGGAGGGGAGAGATGGGTTAGAGTGAGTGCCTTGACAGAAGGGACATTGATGGTTCCTATCGAAAGATATATTATATATNAAGAGATGCTCAATAACACGATGAAGCGTCAGTATTGACATGTTTTTAATTTCACCGATCCACTGCAATTTAGACGTCACTACATTGAAAATCACGCTACATTAATTGAAATTAATGTTTTCATTAATGTTTCATTAATGTTTTTAATGTTTTTTTCATTAATGTTTCAACTCCTTCAACGGACAAATTTTTTGTTATGGTGTTCTTAAATTTGTCTCTTAATATAGCGTCCTCTTCATGACAACCTCTCCCCCCCCCCGCCCCCACACACACACTTTCAACATTTTCATATAAAAATATATGTTATTAACAAACCAGTAACACACAAACGAGCTAATTAAAGTGCCAGCGCTGTACATAGCTTCCTTTCCATAAATTAAGGGCGTAGTTAACCGTGCATCTTACGAGGAAGCTTGTTTTCAGGTTATCAAAGCCATAAATATTGTTAGGCTACGATGTATTAGTTTAAGTTAGTCGAGCGGTTAGTTAAGGTTAGTTTGGGTTACATTAGGTTGGATAAGATTTGTTAGGTTTTAATATCTGTGGCGAATAGTTTTGTATTGACCTAGTTGTGCTTGCGGGGTTGAGCTCTGGCTCTTTCGACCCGCCTCTCAACTGTCAATCAACTTTTCTTTTCACATACACCTTCGAGGAAGCAACCCGTAACAGCTGTCTAACTCTCAGGTACCTATTTACTGTTAGGTAACACGGGCATCAGGGTGAAAGAAACTGCCCATTTGTTTCCGCCATCGCTGGAGATCGATCCTCGGGCCATAGGACTACGAATCCCGAGCTCTGCTTACTCAGCCATCAGGCCCCCACCGGCTTTGTGTATAATGTTACTTGTATTCTGGAAATATTATTCATTTCTCAGTAATTCAAGATTACCAACTTAAAGCCAGCGGCAGAGGCGTGTGCAGTACATGTTTTTAAAACCCGTCTGGCATACATTAGAATAAAATAATGCACCTGTGCATTTTCATATATATACATGATCCCCTAATAATAGTCGGGACGCTTTACGCACCGTGAAGTGAGCACCCCCTCCCTCTACTCCCCCAGCGTCTTGGTGTATATATACACTCAAGAGTTAACTTTAATCCTGAATTTAAAACAAAAATGTTCTTGCTTATTGGTCGGTAAGCTATTGTTATAAGGCCTTAATTGCCCTCTCGTGGTGGATAGGACCAACATCACACCAACAATAAAGTTCTGAACAAATCACTTACTAATAAATTACCTCCCGTTTTCTCATCTCCAAAACGAAATATAAAAACCCAGATATATCAAAAGTCAAGTTAAAGTAGCCCCTTGAATAATACACAATATACATTTTTAAAAAACTTATTCAGTAACGTATCGTTGTGATAATAGAAATCATGACAGTTTAAGTAGAGTGGAACGCCGAGCTAACTACTAATAACGTAGCCTAAGCCCTCACTCACAGTGCTGTATTAACGTCTAACCCAACTCTAATGATACTCGTTACCTTCTATAATATCCCTCCACGCGGCAGCTTTAAATAATATATGGATTTTTTTATTTGTGTTTAAGAGAGAATATTTCAATACACAAGTTGTAATTTTGGTAAAATAATGAGTTTAAGTTTTGATATTACGCATTTTCCTTTCTCTTGAGTTTTTCTCTAGAGATCTTGTTTGGTAGACCTGCATCTGGCTTGGATGATCCTGTATCTGGCTCTGGGAGTCCTGCATCAGGCTCTGATAGTCCTGCATCTGGCTCTGGTAGCCCTGCATCTGGCTATGGTAGCCTGCATCTGGCTCTGGAAGCCCTGCATCTGGCTCTGGTAGCCTGCATCTGGCTCTGGTAGCCCTGCAGCTGGCTCTGGTAGCCCTGCATCTGGCTCTGGTAGCCCTGCATCTGGCTCTGGTAGCCCTGCATCTGGCTCTGGTAGCCCTGCATCTGGCTCTGATAATCCTGTATCTGGCTCTGGTAGCCCTGCATCTGGCTCTGGTAGCCCTGCATCTGACTGGTAGCCCTACATCTGGCTCTGGTAGCCCTGCATCTGGCTCTGGTAGCCCTGTATCTGGCTCTGGTAGCCAGCATCTTGCTCTGGTAGCCCTGCATCTGGCTCTGGTAGCCCTACATCTGGCTCTGGTAGCCTGCATCTGGCTCTGGTAGCCCTGCATCTGGCTCTGGTAGCCCTGCATCTGGCTCTGGTAGCCCTACATCTGGCTCTGGTAGCCCTGCATCTGGCTCTGGTAGCCCTGCATCTGGCTCTGGTAGCCCTACATCTGGCTCTGGTAGCCCTGCATCTGGCTCTGGTAGCCCTGCATCTGGCTCTGATAATCCTGTATCTGGCTCTGGTAGCCCTGCATCTGGCTCTGGTAGCCCTACATCTGGCTCTGGTAGCCCTACATCTGGCTCTGGTAGCCCTACATCTGGCTCTGGTAGCCCTGCATCTGGCTCTGGTAGCCCTGCATCTGGCTCTGATAGCCCTGCATCTGGCTCCGGTAACCCTGCGTTTTGCTGCTTATAATCAACCTGTGAACTGCTCTGAAACTAACTTGTTACTGTGGCTTGTAGTTGTTTCTTGTATATTGCTTTTGATGCGGTAAACACATATGTCAAATAAATTATTATTAAATTATGTACCTATGGTGTAAATTATATTTTGTTATAACAGTCAAATCAACTTGCCTAGCGGCCATAACAGCTAGATATTGAGAAGTTTTTTTTTTCCTTTTTTTTTCTTGGTACAAATGGTGAAACTTTCAATTTTTTTTTAAGGCAGAGAGTGACAAGACATATCTTGGCTCTCTAGTTTTATGGAGGAGAGACTCTCGCTCTTGGCTCCTATATGATACTTCTTTTCGGCTTTAGATCGGCTTAAAGTATCTCCTGCAGGGGCCAGATTCACGAAGCAGTTACGCAAGTACTTACGAACGTGTACATCTTTCCTCAATATTTGACGGCTTTGGTTACATTTAATAAGCTGTTTACAAGCATTAAAACCTTCCAATCAACTATTGTTATTGTTATAAACAGCCTCCTGGTGCTTCGGAGCTCATTAACTGTTTAATAATTGTAAACAAAGCCGCCAAAGATTGAGAAATGATGTTAAGGTTCGTATGTGCTTGCGTAACTGCTTCGTGGCTGTGGAATCTGCATTACCTGTCGATCTAGATCTATCTTGAGGTTATCTTGAGATGATTTTGGGGCTTAGTGTTCCCGCGGCCCGGTCCTCGACCAGGCCTTCACCCCCCAGGAAGCAGCCCGTGACAGCTGACTAACTCCCAGGTACCTATTTACTGCTAGGTAACAGGAGCACCAGGGTGAAAGAACTGCCTATTATTTCTCTCCGGCGCCCGGGATCAAACCCGGGACCACAGGATCACGCGTCCAGTGTTTTGTCTGCTCAGCCACCGGTTCCACCTGATTAGATGTAAAGTATGTCTGCAAAGCTTTCCCTCATACCCTGCATCGTATGTCATGCAGTATGAACAACATTCAGAAATTTCGAGATGGCGTTATTACATATGCCCAAGAAATCTACCACTGACCAAGTGTTCCACGTTTGCCTGTAGTCCAAGCTCACGACTTCTCCTCCACTGGATGGGTGCAGGCTGCATGGCAGGCAGATTTTTTAACCAACTTGTTCACCTGAAATGTAAATTTTTCAAAGGTAAATTGAATCCAACACCTGAAGCCATTGTCAGACTGAAACCTTTATGTCCCCTTCAGGATGGGGTTCATAATGAATCAACTCAAAACTTCCCAGAGTTGTTGAAGGGGTGAGGCAGAGGACCAGTCTTGCCTCAGTGGTGTTTGGGTGATGGGGGGAGCGAGGGGGCGGAGAATATGGTCTTTTCACCCTAGTGTGGTCGGGGGGGGGGGGGGGGGGCAGAGAAGCTTCTCTCACTAGCCTGTTGGTGTGAAAGGGGGGGGGGGGGCTCAGTCTGGGTTCAGTAGCAAAGGAGAAACGGGGAGCGGAAAAGTCAGTCTATACTATAGATAATATTTGTGGGACGGTGGGTGGCAGGGTTAACAGTGACGGTGGGTGGCAGGGTTAACATTGACGGTGGGTGGCGGGTTAACAGTGACGGTGGGTGGCGGGGTACCAGTGATGGTGGGTGGCGGGGTTAACAGTGACGGGGTGGCAGGGTTAACAGTGACGGTGGGTGGCAGGGTTAACAGTGACGGTGGGTGGCAGGGTTAACAGTGACGGTGGGTGGCAGGTTAACAGTGACGGTGGGTGGCAGGGTTAACAGTGACGGTGGGTGGCAGGGTTAACAGTGACGGTGGGTGGCAGGGTTAACAGTGACGGTGGGTGGCAGGGTTAACAGTGACGGTGGGTGGCAGGGTTAACAGTGACGGTGGGTGGCAAGGGTTAAACATTGACGGTGGGTGGCAGGGTTAACAGTGACGGTGGGTGGCGGGTTAACAGTGACGGTGGGTGGCAGGTTAACAGTGACGGTGGGTGGCAGGGTTTAACAGTGACGGTGGGTGGCGGGGTTAACAGTGATAGTGGGTGGCATGGGTTAACAGTGACGGTGGGTGGCAGGGTTAACAGTTGACGGTGGGTGGCAGGGTTAACAGTGACGGTGGGTGGCAGGGTTAACAGTGACGGTGGGTGGCAGG
>WNGS01169498.1:8339298-8352820 GCA_020271785.1 Procambarus virginalis
CCTAAGCCCTCACTCACAGTGCTGTTTAACGTCTAACCCAACTCTAATGATACTCGTTACCTTCTATAATTCCCTCCACGCGGCAGCTTTAAATAATCTCTGGATTTTTTTATTTGTGTTTAGAGAGAATATTTCAATACCAAGTTGTAATTTGGTAAAAATAATGAGTTTAAGTTTTGATATTACAATTTTCTTTCTCTTGAGTTTTTCTCTAGAGGTCTTGTTTGGTAGACCTGCATCTGGCTTGGATCCTCCTGTATCTGGCTCTGGGAGCCCTGCATCTGGCTCTGATAGTCCCTGCATCTGCAATGGTAGCCTGCATCTGGCTCTGGAAGCCCTGCATCTGCTCTGGTAGCCTGCATCTGGCTCTGGTAGCCCTGCATCTGGCTCTGTAGCCCTGCATCTGGCTCTGGTAGCCCTGCATCTGGCAATGGTAGCCTGCATCTGGTCTGGAAGCCCTGCATCTGGCTCTGGTAGCCTGCATCTGGCTGGTAGCCCTGCATCTGGCTCTGGTAGCCCTGCATCTGGCTCTGGTAGCCCTGCATCTGGCTCTGGTAGCCCTGCAATCTGGCTCTGTAGCCCTGCATCTGGCTCTGATAATCCTGTATCTGGCTCTGGTAGCCCTGCATCTGGCTCTGGTAGCCCTACATCTGGCTCTGGTAGCCCTGCATCTGGCTCTGGTAGCCCTGTATCTGTCTCTGTAGCCTGCATCTGGCTCTGGTAACCCTGCATCTGGCTCTGGTAGCCTGCATCTGGCTCTGGTAGCCCTGCATCTGCTCTGAGAGCCCTGCATCTGGCTCCGGTAACCCTGCTTTTGCTGTTTATAATCAACCTGTGAACTGCTCTGAAACTAACTTGTTACTGTGGCTTGTAGTTGTTCTTGTATATTGCTTTAATGCGGTAAACACACTGTCAGATTATTATTATTAAGTTATACCTATGGTGTAAATTTATTTTGTTATAACAGTCAAATCAACTTGCCTAGCGCCAAACAGCTAGATATTGAGAACGGTGTTTTTTTTTCCTTTTTTTTTTCTTGGTACAATGGTGAAACTTTCAATTTTTTTTAAGGCAGAGAGTGACAAGACATATCTTGGCTCTCTAGTTTATGGAGGAGAGGCTCTCGCTCTTGGCTCCTATATGATACTTCTTTTCGGCTTTAGATCGACTTTGAAGTATCTCTGCAGGGGCCAGATCACGAAGCAGTTACGCAAGTACTTACGAACGTGTACATCTTTCCTCAATATTGACGGCTTTGGTTACATTTATAAGCGTTTTAAAGCATTAAAACCTTCCAATCACTATTGTTATTGTTATAAACAGCCTCCTGGTGTTTCGGAGCTCATTAACTGTTTAATATTGTAAACAAAGCGCCGAAGATTGAGAAATTATGTTAAGGTTTGTATGTGCTTGCGTAACTGCTTCGTGCTGTGGAATCTGCATTACCTGTCGATCTAGATCTATCTTGAGTTATCTTGAGATGATTTCGGGGCTTAGTTTCCCGCGCCCGGTCTCGACCAGCCTTCACCCCCAGGAAGCAGCCCGTGACAGCTGACTAACTCCCAGGTACCTATTTACTGCTAGGTAACAGGAGCACCAGGGTGAAAGAACTGCCTATTATTTCTCTCCGCGCGATCAAACCCGGGACCACAGGATCACGCGTCCAGTGTTTCTGTCTGCTCAGCCACCGGCTCCACCTGATTAGATGTAAAGTATGTCTGCGAAGCTATTCCCTCACGCCCTGCTCAGTATGTGATGCAGTATGAACAGAAATTTCGAGATGGCGTTATTACATATGCCTAAGAAATGCCATAATGCTACCACTAACCAAGTGTTCCACATTTGCCTTAGTCCAAGCTCACGACTTCTCCTCCACTGGATGGGTGCAGGCTGCATGGCAGGCAGATTTTTTAACCAACTTGTTCACCTCAATGTAAATTTTTCAAAGGTAAATTGAATCCAGCACCTGAAGCCATTGTCAGACTGAAACCTTTATGTCCCCTACAGGATGGGGGTTCATAATTGAATCACTCAAAACTACCCAGAGTTGTTGAAGGGGGTGAGGCAGAGGACCAGTCTTGCCTCTGTGGTGTTTGGGTGATGGGGGAGCGAGGGGGGCGGGAGATAGGTCTTGTCACCCCCTAGTGTGGTCGGGGGGGGGGGGGGGGCAGAAAGCTTCTCTCACTAGCCTGTGGTGTGAAAGGGGGGGGGGGCTCAGTCTGGGTCAGTAGCAAAGGAGAACACGGGGAGCGGAAAAGTCAGTCTATACTATAGATAATATTTGTGGGACGGTGGGTGGCAGGTTAACAGTGACGGTGGGTGGCAGGGTTAACAGTGATAGTGGGTGGCGGGGTTAATAGTGACGGTGGGTGGCGGGGTTAACAGTGATAGTGGGTGGCGGGGTTAATAGTGACGGTGGGTGGCAGGGTTAACAGTGACGGTGGGTGGCAGGGTTTAACAGTGACGGTGGTGGCGGGGTTAACAGTGATAGTGGGTGGCAGTGTTAACAGTGACGGTGGGTGGCAGGGTTAACAGTGACGGTGGGTGGCAGGGTTAACAGTGATAGTGGGTGGCAGGGTTAACAGTGACGGTGTGGCAGGGTTAACAGTGACGGTGGGTGGCGGGTTTACCAGTGATAGTGGTGGCAGGGTTAACAGTGACGGTGGGTGGCAGGGTTAACAGTGATAGTGGGTGGCAGGGTTAACAGTGACGGTGGGTGGCAGGGTTAACAGTGATAGTGGGTGGCAGGGTTAACAGTGACGGTGGGTGGCAGGGTTAACAGTGACGGTGGGTGGCAGGGTTCACAGTGACGGTGGGTGGCAGGGTTAACAGTGACGGTGGGTGGCAGGGTAACAGTGACGGTGGTGGCAGGGTTAACAGTGACGGTGGGTGGCAGGGTTAACAGTGACGGTGGGTGGCAGGGTTAACAGTGACGGTGGGTGGCAGGGTTAACAGTGATAGTGGGTGGCGGGGCTAATAGTGACGGTGGGTGGCGGGGTTAACAGTGACGGTGGGTGGCAGGGTTACAGTGACGGTGGGTGGGCAGGGTTAACAGTGACGGTGGGTGGCAGGGTTAACAGTGACGGTGGGTGGCAGGGTTAACAGTGATGGTGGGTGGCGGGGTTAATAGTGACGGTGGGTGGCAGGGTTAACAGTGACGGTGGGTGGCAGGGTTAACAGTGACGGTGGGTGGCAGGGTTAACAGTGACGGTGGGTGGTTTCGGTGACTGAGAAACCAAACTCTAACGTAATAGGCGTCAAACAGTGAAGCTTAGAGGGTGTTAAAAGCTTCACATCAAGCAAGAATTCTTCGCCTCAATCTTCAACTGAGTGACTACGACAAGGTTTACTATTAATTGACGCAGCGGCCTGCAACCTCCACTCACAACCGAGGGACTCAGGCAGAACAGAAACGGTTGAGCACTTCTCTCTCACCTGATACCTCCGTTCACCTAGCAATAAATTAGGGACAGTCACCCCCAAGGGATGGGCTACCTCTCGTGGTAGCCCGTCCCTCGGGGGGACTACGACAAACAGAAGTACACCGACAACAACACTAATAATATTATCTGCCGACAGACGGAACCGACACTCCATAACATACCAGCGAGTTATAGAAGTTACCAAATGTAACTTTTAAGACATCAGAGATATGGTTGATTATTTCGCTGCTGAGATAGTAATTGAATGGACTGTATATATAGTTTTGCGAATGCTGTCTCATTTCTATATTTAGCTGCAAAAACTCTCGTTTTCTTTTGCGAGGGAGAGAGAATTTTGCGATAGCGAACCAGTTTTATACTGCAATATTGGCGGCAGTTTGCATTCAACACCCACATACTGGTGCCAGTTTGCATTCCACAACCATATATTGGTCCTAATTTGCACCCCACACCCATATATTGTTACCGTATCAACACTAACATGTTGGTACAAGTTGGTACCAGTCTCCACTTCACAGACCCAGCTACGCACACACTCAGCCATGCACACACCCAGAGATTTTATACAAAATTTGAAAACATCCTGAGTTACTTTATAATTTATTGAAAGACTTTAGTTTTGTTTTATTAGTTTTATAAAATTGTAATATCAATATAGCTATATGTTAAGTAATAATTGTAATTAAGAAGCAATAAATGCTATTTACATGCTTGTTCTCCTACACCGGGCTCGTCCCGGAACTGAGAGGTATGAGCTACGAGGAAAGGCTAAAGGAGCTGAACCTCACGTCCCTGGAAAACAGAAGAGTAAGCGGAGACATGATAACCACCTACAAAATTCTCAGGGGAATTGACAGGGTGGGCAAAGACAAACTCTTCAGCACGGGTGGGACACGAACAAAGGGACACAGGTGGAAACGTAGTACCCAGATGAGCCACAGAGACGTTAGAAAGAATTTTTTCAGTGTCAGAGTAGTTAATAAATGGAATGCACTAGGAAGTGATGTGGTGGAGGCTGGCTCCATACACAGTTTCAAATGTAGATATGATAGAGCCCAGTAGGCTCAGGATCCTGTACACCAGTTGATTGACAGTTGAGAGGCGGGACCAAAGAGCCAGAGCTCAACCCCCGCAAGCACAATTAGGTGAGTACACACATGGGGTCTGGTAGCTGAGAGGACAGTGCGCAGTCTCGTAATTCTGTGGCCCGGGATCGATTCCCGGACCAGGCAGAAACAAATGGGCAAAGCAAAGTCTATTACAGTTTTATAAAACTAATAAAGCAAAACTAAAGTCTTTCAATAAATTATAAAGTAACTTAGGATATTTTCAAATTTTGTATAAAATCTCTATTGTTTAATAAAACTGAAAAAGAAATTCTTTATATTTAAAACTTGTGTATTTAGAATTAAACACTAAAACTTTAACCTAAATATTTTGAGTGTATTAGCAGAAAATAGTGAGAATATATGGTGATGTAACTATAGTAGTACAATTAAGTGTATTTATGTGCTATGCACAGTTAGGAATGTACTTATTACAATTAGTATTAAAACGAATGTACTGTCGATTCGGAGGAAGTTTGTTGTTTGTTAGATTTCTCTCAAAATATATTACGAGTGCTGTATGAACAAACTGGTATGAGTACTGGATGAGATGATATTTGGATCCCAACATATGTTGAATCCTCTAAAAGCTTTCGTAGTTGCAAGAAGCTGGCGACTTGAATGACCCAGCGCAACCGGAAGTTAAAGAGGTGTACAAGTCTTAAAAAGCTTAAATCTTATAGTCTTAGATCTGGAAATGAAATCAAATAAACCAATTTGAAAAGAAATATTTAAAATAACGAAAACCACTCTACCTGTTAGGCAAATCGATCAGGCCTTGCATACTAGGCCAAGTAATGCGTTTTGGTAATTATAGGTACGGGATATATGTATGTGAAAATTATGTCAAGGCAATGATTTTAACGAACTGAAATCTACAAATAGAAGTAGACATGACAAATAAAAGCAGATATGACAAATAAAAGTATACAAACACATAGAAGTCGACAAGACACATAGAAGTCGACAAGACACATGTTCTCAAGACACAAATAAGTCGACAAGACACACATGCAAATCAACAAGACTTATAAGAACGATTAAGAATCTTGTACGTAAATAACAATTGATCACCCACAACACGTCTGAATAAACAGAATTACTGTGGAAAGATAATTAATTATCAGACAGAAACTTGCAACTTTTCACGTGATATTCTCAGTTACGCAACAGCACAGTCACTTCAGACTGAGAAATACAAAGTAAATCAGTATATTGGGTTGGCCAGAAAGCTTTCCATAAGGTTTGGTAGCAAGTGGACTGACTAAATATATAAAAAAAGCTAACAAAGGCTTCGGTGCCCCGTAGAGAGGTGAGGGGTGAGAGGTGAAAGGTTAATACCCACTCTGCTTATGGTTGCTCCTCACGGCCCTTGCCGCCTGGCTCTTTACTGACCCGACCTCAGAATTCCCCTCCCTCCCTCCTACCTTCCTTCCCTCCCTCCTACCTTCCCCTCCCTGCTCCTACCGTCCCTCCCTCCCTCGGGACACTCCCAAACCTCCGGTCCATGCCTCTTCTCCCTTTCCAGTTTTTGCCAGCAAGCACTAGGTGCTTGGAGCAAGTTTTCTCAGTTCATGACTTTATGGTCTTGATTTTAGACCCTGATGCCACTTTACGTTCACCAGTTTCTGTCGCTAGAGTGTGAGGATATGCAGCTATAGTCGGTTGGAAACCAAAAGGTCTTGGGGGGGGGGGGTTCATTCCCCCCGGAAGGAAAGATACGTTTGGGCACGTTTCCTTTCTCTCCTGGTTCGCCTAGTAGTAAATATGTACCCAAAAGTCAGGAAGCTGTTGTGGTGTAACAGTTTAGCTGTTTATATAGAAGGTTATATATATTTGGTATTAAAATAATATGTATTAAAAGCTGTCTGTTGTTAAGTTGGGGGATACGCCTTTAGTGAAGGTGTGAGCGTCTTGCTTAGAGCTTTTCCAAAGATTTTGATGCATTATATTAGTGGTACCAGTCTATAGATGTTAATGTGGTGGCTTTGAAACACCTTGTGAAACGCCTGAGAGCTACATAGTTTTACGGGCTGTATCATATAGATGGAAAGAAAGGGATGTCAACGTGCCACAATGGTGATAAGGATATCAGGTACCAGATTCACGAAGCAGTTACGCAAGTACTTACGAACGTGTACGTCTTTCCTCAGTCTTTGACGGCTTTGGTTACATTTATTAAACAGTTTACCAGTCTGAAAACTTCCCAGTCAACTGTTGTTATTGTTATAAACAGACTCATGGTGCTTCGGAGCTCATTAACTGTTTAATAATTGCAAACAAAGCCGTCAAAGATTGAGAGAAGACGTACAGGTTCGTAAGTGCTTGCGTAACTGCTTCGTGAATCTGGCTCCAGCTCGTAGACCGAGTCTGTCAAATATCTTAGTTACCCAAGGAACAATGAGTACACCATAATCATAAGATTTATTGTATGCAATTATAGAAAACGAAGCAAAATTGATGGCAAATTTTATTTAAATAAATTAGTTAATATTTATTTAACTGATAGATGTCTAACTTATGCATAGACACGATGTGAACATGGCATGGAATTTTTTAGGTAAGAAATTGTTAAAAAAATTGTATTTATAGACATTTTGACTATATTGTGATAAAAATGATTTTGACTGCTAGGTCAAGGTTGGTGCATTTCATAGATAGAGCCGGAGGCAACCCCAAATTAGACGGACAATTAAGATTGAGTTAGAGACCAGTTGTAATGTTAGATTGAGGCCAGATTCACGAATTAGTTACGCAAGCACTTACGAACCTGTACATCTTTTCTCAGTCTTTGGCGGCTTTGTTTACAATTATTAAACAGTTAATGAGCTCCGAAGCACCAGGAGGCTGTTTATAACAATAACAACAGTTGATTGGGAAGTTTCATGCTTGTAAACTGTTTAATAAATGTAACTAAAGCCGTCAATGATCGAGGAAAGATGTACACGTTCGTAAGTACTTGCGTAACTGCTTCGTGAATCTGGCTCCTGGCAGGACTTGACTCATCTTCGGGGCTGATGACAGGCTGAGCTAAGAGGTGTGGTCTTTCTTGTAGGGGGTGCGGTGGTGCGTAAATCTTTCTTCATTCTTGTTCGAATCTTCTTTCTTCTTACTGTGTCTTCATTCTCAGCTGTTATTTTTCCTTGTCATTTTCTTCGTCTTCTTCTTGCTACATAGCTTTCTTGGCTTGGTGCCTTCTTTTGATAATTACTTTATCTTGTCCGAAACGCTGTGCGTACTAGTGGCTTTAGGTATTGTATATACTAGCTCTATCTGTAAATCCAACATTATGTTTGTAAACCAACTATGTATGTACTTACCTGAATAAAATTTACTTTACTTACTTTACTTACTCACTTCGACTTCTTTGCTTGACTTCTGGTCCTGCTGCTGCTGCATCACTGCCACTGTCTGGTTAAGTTGGTAGTATAGAGGGTCTACAAGGTCCCAATGTTAGTATCACAGTCCGGTCAGATCACTTCTGCCTTACCCGTCAACGTTTCACACGAGATGGAACAAGTTCTTTCTCTTGTTGGTATTTCAAAACATAGGCTGGTTAGTCGTGTATTTTCAGCGGATCTTTGAATTCCTTGGTGCATTTGTGCCTGAAGGCCTATACCTCAAGGGCGTGAGTTTCTTGGCCTTGAGATGTGGTTGTTTGAGCTTGTACTGTCGAGTCGGTTGATGTGGTGGACACAGCAATGATATTCACTGGTATTTCGTCATTAGACGATGTGGAGAGGTCGTTTCTGTCAGAAATATCACGTACTGCAGTTGCAGATGTTAGGATGACTGGTGGTGTGCAAGTTGAAGTTGCAGGATACATGGGTTCTATAGTTGTTGTTGCAGGAGCAGATGCTCGAGGTTGCGTTGCAAGATCAGGCATGGCAGGAACAGTTGCAAGAGCAGAAGGCTCTGTGGACGGTGTTACAGGATAGTTACAGACGCAATACGTCTTTAACTCTCCTGCAGTTAAAGTCACCTCAATACGAGTTAACTCTCCAGCGAAACGTTGGGCACACATTAAGGCGTATACAACACTTCTCTACAATAAAAAAAACTATTTTGCATGATTGATCATTACTGCACATTTACATAACTGCATTAAGTGTGTTAAACTTCTGAACGAGAACTTGCACTAACCCACAGATCGCATATGAATGTTCAAAATTGATCTTGTATGCATTCATATCGGTACAGCTATTGTGATATTTAACGAAAATCATTTAGCTATGAGGCAATTTCCAAGTGGACTTTTTTTCGAAAATCCCAATTTCATGCCTGACTGAGCGTCTAATTAAACCCTTTCCAAAATGCCTAGACAATACGAGCATTTAGAACGAATTAATGATACATCCTGATTCTCAAGGAAAGTCAATACAAGTTGTAGCCAGATCCTGTGATCAGATAATGCCCTCTCAGACAGACGGCAGGCAGCGTTGGCAACAACTAATTGCCTGGAGGAATATGACAGGAGAAAGTGCCTAGCTAAACCGTTTAGAAATTGGGAAGAATGCATCCAGTACCTTGCCTGTGGAGACAATTCGTACACCTAGATATTAAACAATATCTGGTAATCCTTTTTAACATTTACATATCCCAGTTTGTTCCTCCCTGTTGAACAGTGAGGAGGAGCAACCGAGGCGGGCCTCATGGGAGACAAAGGCTAGGATGAGCAGGCTATCATATCCCAGTAGAGTAGGATATCACATCCCTAGTAGAGTAAGCTATCACATCCCCAGCAGAGTAGGCTATCACATCCCCAGCAGAGTAAGCTATCACATCCCCAGCAGAGTAGGCTATCACATCCCCAGCAGAGTAGGCTATCACATCCCCAGCAGAGTAGGCTGTTACATCCCCAGCAGAGTAGGCTGTTACATCCCCAGCAGAGTAGGCTATCACATCCCCAGCAGAGTAGGCTATCACATCCCCAGCAGAGTAGGTTATCACGAAGGAAGGACTGAAACTGGAATTTCCTTAAGTACTTTCGTATTTAATAATATATCTTCAGAAGGATGGATTTACAATTTAGTGGGATGGATACATAGGCAGGAAAGAGATGAGGTGAGGTACAATGTCTTTTATGAGAAAAGGGGATTTTAAAAAGGTATTAGTGTCAATGATCCTACTTAAATCGCCCTTTAACTAATCCATCAAAAATGGATCTAAATTATACAAACCACTGCTAATGTTCAACTTACATGATTTAATAATCTGTATTAAAGCAGATTCAATTATGTTCCTATTGAAATGCTTTTACAGTTAGTTATTAAAGAAGCCATCTCCCAATCAATTTGGTGAGAACTTTCTGACAAATGAACAAACAAATCATTAGACAATTGGTCATGTCTTACAGAGCATTTATGTTGCGAAATTCTAAATTTCAAATCTTTGGAAGTTTGCCCAACATAGAACCTATTACAGTCTTTACGAGGTATTTTATAAATGACACAATTATCACTACGAGGGAGCCGGTCGGCCGAGCGGACAACACGCTGTACTTGTGATCCTGTGGTCCCGGGTTTGATCCCGGGCGCCGGAGAGAAACAATGGGCAGAGTTTCTTTCACCCTATGCCCCTGTTACTTATCAGTAAAATAGGTACCTGGGTGTAAGTCAGCTGTCACGGGCTGCTTGCTGGGGGTGGAGGCCTGGTCGAGGACCGGGCCGCGGGGACACTAAAGCCCCGAAATCATCTCAAGATAACCTCAAGATACGAGGACTGTTTCTAACTAATAGTTTTTCAACAGTAATTTCGTAATTAAACAATGAATGTATATCAAAAAGTTTCAAGACCTTGATAATATTTTCGAACCCAGAAAAATATGTTAAGACATTTTTGGGGCGAATTTTTTCACTGCATATATTATTATAATATGTACGACGTGCTTTGCTACGGTCACGTACCGTACCGTTACGTCCAAACTTTTATAAACTCAGTGGATAACAAAGCTTGAGACCAATAGAATCAATATTCTTAAACTCTTCATCCAAGAATTCTAGATTAACAATCCAAAGAGCTCTTAGATACATAGAGGAAAAAATTAACTGTTTCACATTGTATTCATATTTTTTCTCTATGTATCTAAGAGCTCTTATTTTTTGGGCCGTATCGGAAACTGTACGCACTGGTCACTCCAAAATTAAAAAGTAATCTGATTACAATAGTTACCCATAAACCTTCCGAAAACTTTGATGATGTAGTGTTTCCCTCTAGACGTCATGGAATGTTTGTTGATTAACTATGTGTAAAATTTTCTTATAATGACATTATGATAATATAGAAAGGGATGGGAGAGGGAATTATCAGGGGAAAGCGCCAAACCATTACGACTATATAGCACTGAAGGGGTGGGAGAGGGAAAGAAATATGTGGATAGAGGTATGGACGATGGGGAATGGGATGAAGAGGGGGAACATTGGGAGTCGAGGGGGAATATGGGGAGGGGGGAGGATATAATAGGAGAGCGGCGATAGTCAGATTGCTATAATTACTGATGAATTAATAAGACTTCTAGCACCAGTTTTTCTCATCAATATTAACATATGTGAAGATATGTTACAAAAACAATATTCTGAACATACCATAACATATAATTGAACTATAAACAATAGCATTTTTCTTTAAATACATTTCTCCTCTAATCCTTGTCAAATATTTACCTATTTACTGCTTTACAGAAAATGAAATAAAGTACAAATATTAAATGAACATCTCATCACGTCCAGTTTGGCGTCCAAGCGGTCAATAATTCTCAGGGATAATTAGTATTTATGAAGCTCCATGTGATGACCCGGATCCTCTCAGCTTAGTGATGGTCCTGAACTTGGCTTCTGAGCGGCTGGCGTCCCACCATACGACACTATACTTGACCTGACAAGTTCACCGCCTCCATATATCACTTTGCCTGAATATTTTGCTGTGCATCTGAAGGAGTTGACATGGGGGTCGGCACGCATAAACTAATGGCTATTTAGCGGTGATAGAAAAGCCCTGCATATATGTATGTTGTATACATATACGTGCAGACTCATGTATATATATTCCTATATGTAGAGTGATGAACCTCGCTCAGTGGTTCGCGGTTCACACTTGTACTCTGTTAAACTACCGTGGAGGTTAAAGTGGCAGCAAATTGCATTTATTTTTGGTTCCCAATTAAAGCGGAGCCTCTTTGACCTTTACATCCTGACGCGGATCACAATCGGGCATGAAGGCCACAACTTCGCAAGGCAGCGAGCAGGCACGCTGAACAGGCAGTCAGGCCACTCCCATCCCTGCTAAATATGGGTGTGCGCGAGATGTTGCCATGGCGACCAGAGGGAAAGGGGGGGGGGCACAGCTTGTCTAACTCTGCCTTATGCTTCCACAGCATCCTCACCAATATACGCATTATATATATATATATATATATATATATATATATATATATATATATATATATAAATATATATATATATATATATATATATATATATATATATATATAAATATATATATATATATATATATATATATATATATATATATATATATATATATATATACATATATAAAATATAGATGATCCATGAACCATGTTCTTCTCTTGTCGGCAGATAAAGAAAGCAAGGCCATTCCTTATGTCTTGCGTCTCAAAATAATCCTTTCATTGGCACGTCTGCGAGGGTAGACTAAACCAATACGTTACTTAAATTAGCGGTGGAAATTCAGTCAGCACTATCAAGGCCAACGGGTGAATGACGAGGAAGACAGCGAGGGAGTCCTGCCTCGTGTGTGTGTGTACAAGATGGTCCAGCTCTTGCAGAATGCGAAGGTGGGTATTGGAGCCTTTACAGGCGTCCCGAGCCCTCGTGAGGTGACTCGCGCCGCAAGCTAAGTACAAATCGATGGAGTTGTCCATTCTAAGTGAGAGAAAGTGATTTACCCCGAAGTGTTCAGTAGAGAGATATATTAAAGGAGAGATATATTGTGAATAGTGAGAGAGTACAAGTCCACTACGGGCTCACCATAGCCCGTGCTACTTGGAACTTTTTGTTCCAGGTAGCGAATCTTAAACAACAACAACAACAACATTGTGAATAGTGGAGGGAATACTGTAATAGAGAGAATACCTTTTGTTAAACTGCAGATGAGAAATTATTAAAAAAAATAATTTTTGTTTCACATTCATTTATCTTTAGATAAAAGGTAAGATTCTAATGAAAATATATCCATATAAATGGAAATATCTATCCGAAGTTAGAGGCAAGGCGAATGGGGGGTGTAGCTTTACCCAATTTTTCCCAGTAATTGCTATTGGTACATGCCCAACATAGGTGGGTTGGGATTTCCATAAAAGAAAAGTATCCTATGTCACAGTGTCAGCGTTGCCCGACACGATGGATCCTGGAATATCATATTAAATGGCCCACAATTATTATAGTTTCCTTTTTGTAATGTTTTAACAATTTTACAGTCTACAAAATTGCCAACACAGTTCTATCATACTTTGCCTGTAATTAACTGCAATATGCACATCTACAATATATTGATTTGTTCATCTGCAATGAATTTTATTTGTTCATTTCTTATAATGTTTCCCTTGGAGGGTGGAGAGACATATAAATAGACCTGGCACCGTCCGGTACCCCTTGTTTTATATATATATATATATATATATATATATATATATATATATATATATATATATATATATATATTGGTAGCAGTCTTTCTTGTAAACATATGTTGTTGAATATGACCGAAAGGGTAAGATTGATAATTCTAACACGAATCTTCTCAATATTTCTTACGTTCTTCTTTACTGTCGAGGTAATTGATAAAGTAACTCTCCAAACTAAAGTAAAGTAACTCGCGTTTCGTATTCCTTATTACATTTTCAAAGACTTAGTTTACACACAAAATACATTCATACTTATACGCGTTTTGGGTGAGGTGATATGGCACAAACGTTTTGGGTGAGGTGACAAA
>WNGS01169498.1:8353820-8372173 GCA_020271785.1 Procambarus virginalis
TTCTTGTCTACATTAACAAGAATCAGAAGTCGTCTACTCCTGTACTCATCTTTGCAGAAAAATGTTTACACGTGGGCTATCCGGACCACCTCTCCCAGTGCTGCTTAAATAAAAATTGCATATGCTGACACGAGAGAATGTCTTACACTCCCCCAAAACAGGATATTCTTTATGGATGAGCACGTCGGTATCCATCCTCATCTTTAGGCAATTTGACTTAATTTTCCACTTTAAAACAAGCTGGCTCAGCAACTATCTAAATAGGGGCAACCAGAGTTCATTTATACACTGACCCTTCGTCATTAGTGCCAAAAGCACCATATAATAGACATCCATTATAATTTTTTGTGATTACCCTGTTAGCACTCCTGTACGCAGAGCTGCTCAACACCCAAAAATTACCATGTCAATAGAGTTGTCCGATCCGGTGGCTTTGGGAGGACACAGTGAGTGAATTATGGCGTTGACGTGTGAAAATCTGACACGATCTCTATTATCGGTTACACAATAGTCGAGCGGTTTTTGCTTGCTTCTTCCTTCGGTGTAAAAATGTCGGAGAACAGTGGGGCGATTGTGGGTTGTAGCGAGCTTGTATGGGAAGTGGAAGGTGAGTTGGGATGGTGAAGATGAGCTGGGAAGGTGGACGAAGGTGAGCTGAGAGGTGGAGGAAGTTGAGCTGAGAAGGCGCGAAGGTGAAGGAATGTAAAGCAGAGGTGCGGCAGGTCAAAGGTGTTTGTCGGCTTGAAGCTGAAGAAAAAATTGAGCTGAAACAGGATTTTCGATCCCCCCAAAAATTATAATAAAATCCAACCGGAACTCGGCGTCCACAAAGGCTAATGTCATAGACAACGTGTTTAATGGACAGCAATTTTTTGGTAAACCTTAAATTAAAAAAAAATGGTTTGAGGCACAAAAAATTTGTTCTTGTTAACAAAGCTGACGGAGAAGAAATTAACCTCCAGTGGAAGCTCAGACCAGCTTAGCTGCGTAGGTTCGAAGGTAATTATTTGTGCAGCCTAATTTACGAGGAACCGTTAATGAGCTCTGGCGGAGAACAAGAGCAGTTGATGCTTTGTAAATTATGCTCCATTATACACCGTAAGTTGGTCTTATTATTACTTCTTGCCTGACTAATTGTTGCCATTACTCACATAGGTACCCATTAATACATTAGTTGCCCCAGCATAATTCTCAACGGATGACTTAGTTGTTGGGTCAAGAGACGCTGATCCTAAAAGGAAAACGGGATTCTGCAAGAATATTTATTCTTTCTGAGGCATTGCCTTGTATTTCCTTTGTGTGGTAGCCATGCTTACTAGTTAAGATGCTCGTTATGAAGAACTACCCAGCGCTTCCTGCGTGTGGTAGCCATGCTCACTAGTTAAGATGCTCGTTTCAGTTCCAGTAAGTTTATTGAGAAAAGGAAGTACATCTCTAAAAGGATAGAGTAGCTTAGGCTATTCCTACCATAAGATATGCTCGTTACGAAGCATTACCCAGCGCTTCCTGCGTGTGGTAGTCATGCTCACTAGTTGAGAAGTAAAGTTTGCAGAATCCTGCAACATAATACAAAATACAATTTTAGCATCTTGTGGCTAGCTGTTGTACTGACTGACAATACATTCTGAAAAATAAAACTGAAATACACTTTGTCATGAAAATCGTAACCCATTTCTTCATGATGTAGTGTACGAGACACAAGAGCTAAGAATAAGGAAACTTGGCCTACCTGAGGCACTTATATATATTCATCTAAACTCATTTACACATATGTCTATCCGTCGCTTGAAACAACCCACAGATCCCTCGTTTATCATGTTATTTATTAATTTGTTTTCTAAATCAAGTCAACACATAATGATACACCAGGTGTAACCAACAGTACATTGAAGCAAAGATCACAACTGTCATGGCACAGGAACAATGTAAGACAAGGGGAATATCTTAGATGAGATGATTTCTTGAGATGATTTTTCGGGGCTTTTTAGTGTCCCCTCGGCCCGGTCATCGACCAGGCCTCCACCCCCCAGGAGCAGCCCGTGACAGCTGACTAACACCCACTTACCGACGGTACACTAATAGAACCGAAGCCAGGGGAGAGGTACAAGAGGCTCAGGACGAGTATGTCAGAATGTGGTGTGAAGCAGAGAGGTAATACGAAAATTACGCGACAGCGGAGGCGAAGACTCTCCCCACACGAGCAGTTCCATAGAAACATGATGGAAGTTGAGCAGGTGATAAAACCTTGGTGATGAAACCTTGGGTTGATGGAAATCTTTCAGAGAAAATGATTAAGAAGTATATCAGGAACTTAGAAGATCAAATATGTTTTCACAACAAAGTTTGGAGATATATATGTTGGCCGTATCAAGCGACACTGAAGTATACTGAATTTACCAAGGAATTAGATGCAAAAAAGGTCATAAAAATTGTTAAATATTAATGTTGAAACCAAAAGAAGGAACTGAAACTCTGTACTGACCACTTGCGAGTGTACACAATACACTGGGCACCGTACAACTGCTACATGGCTAGCACACAGCCAGAGTTGTCATATCAAATGGAGACACAGACGAAAGATACGACACTGCACGCTGTTGTAGTCCCACATATGTATGCTTGGTGTCACCCCATATATGTTATCTGGTGTCCTCCCCCATATGTATGACTGGTGTCCTCCCATATATGTATAGCTAGCGTCCCCCCACATATGTATGACTGGTGTCCTCCCATATATGTATAGCTAGTGTCCCCCCACATATGTATAACATACACCAGAACAACAGAACACCTACAGAGAAAAACCTTTGTAACGAACATCAGCGTTACATAACGCATTTTCAGTGAGAGAAATTTCTTCCTCGTGAAGCTAAGGGAATTAATTTTCAGGACGATGAAAATCAGTCTGGACAGAGATGGGGTAAAAGTGCTTATGCCAATTTGTCCGACAGAAAAGCCTTGAGCACAAACAGAGACCTTTCACAAGTTGAAGACACAAGCTAAGGCGGCAGGAAAGGATGTTTCAGCGACAAATTGGTAATGAAGTGATGCCAAACAGAGAAATATTTAAAACGAGGGAAACAGTGGAAGAAACTGGAACAGCAAGCGAGACACAGAGGCGTCTTGTGAAGAACAGTTTCTCAAAGAGTTGTAAACAGATGGAACAGGATTGAAGGAAATATAGAGGAGGTGAAATTTATTCTGGATTAAAGAGTATATATAAATTATATAAAGTGTGACTATATTTTTTATGAAGGACTAGCTATGGGAGCCGTTCGGCCGAGCGGACAGCACGCTGGACTTGTGATCCTGTGGTCCTGGGTTCGATCCCAGGCGCTGGCGAGAAACAATGGGGCAGATTTCTTTCACCCAAGCCCCTGCTACCTATCAGTAAATAGGTACCTGGGTATTAGTCAGCTGTCACAGGCTGCTTCCTGGGGATGGAGGCCTGGTCGAGGACCGGGCCGCGGGGACACTAAAAAAAAAGCCCCGAAATCATCTCAGATAACCTCAAATGGGGCAGGTGCTGACCTCTTCTAAACAGCTAAGTGAGTACACACTGTTAATAGTCGTGACATAATGGTTAGAGGCTGGTCCTAGGCGCTAGAGCTCGATCCCGACATATACAGTTAGTTACACACTAAAAAAGTTTCCCGTTGCCCAAATTCAATATTACATTGCGTAATTTTTTTGGTGGTCTGTCACCGTACACTGGTACTTGTGACCAAATAGTTGCTATAGATACTATAATTTTAGGAGGCTGGGATGGGTATGTGACATGCTTGGGACGTCGGGTCGGCCCATTGCCTCCCTTTTAAGAAATATCGGTTCTGTCAGTGACCCCCCCCCCAGTTTTTCATCTTTTCGTAGTATTACATTTTCAGAGGCAGACAGAGACCCGGGCATCGCCGGGTTCTCCTTTTAATGAAATTATAAAAATGTCAGGGCCCCTGCCACCCCTTCACTTCTCTGCCCTCTCTCTCCCTGCCCTCCTAGACCTCTCTGCCACCCCTAGACCTCCCTGCCACCCCAAGACCTCCCTGCCACCCCTAGACCTCCTGCCACCCCTAGACCTCCCTGCCACCCCTAGACCTCCCTGCCACCCCTAGACCTCTCTGCCACCCCTAGACCTCCCTGCCACCCCAAGACCTCCCTGCCACCCCTAGACCTCCCTGCCACCCTAGACCTCCCTGCCACCCCAAGATCTCCCTGCCACCCTAGACCTCCCTGCCACCCCTAGACCTCCTGCCATCCCTAGACCTCCCTGCCACCCCAAGATCTCCCTGCCATCCCTAGACCTCCCTGCCACCCCAAGATCTCCCTGCCATCCCTAGACCTCCCTGCCACCCCAAGATCTCCCTGCCACCCCTAAACTTCCCTGCCACCCCCAAGCCCACCCTGGGAGCACCAGTCCTCCCAGTTATATAACCAGTTGGCTGCCCTCCATGTCACAGCCGGATATAATTGTGGTTCCCGCCACCCTCAAACCCTCGACTAAATCACATGTTACGAGATAAAAAGCTTACTCGACTCAATAGCCAAATATCAAGTGTCATTTAAGATTTGTCGTAACGTAAATCTACCTGCATGATGACCAGACAAGAGGTATCGTTAAGCTCTCTAACGACCCAACCACCATCCTCGGCGCTTTTTCTGACCACTAGTAGTTATTGTAATGGAGTGACGGCTTAATTGATAGAGGAGGTAGATGTTCCTATCACAATTCATCTACTGTATGTGTTCTACTTTGGTGGGATCAGGTAGAAGACTCGACATCAGTTGGTAAGTCCAGTTTGTAAGAGGAAGAGCTGTAGGTATATATAGGTATATATATACCTGGCTCCACGGGTGGTGGGGAAGTTCTTCCGGTATATACCTGACTGCCACGGGGATGTAGGAGTGCTGTCAGTATATAACTGACTGCCAAAGGTAGAGGTAAAGCTGCCGGTACATGCCAGGGGTGGAGCAAGAGCTGCCGGTATATATTTGCCTGCCATGGAGTAGCTGGCAGCCTATATATATACCACTAGCTACCTTGACATGATATACTTACTTAGGATCATATATGCTTCAGTTAATTAGTGACATGGCTTTGTTGTTCTGTAAATCATCTGAGAAGCAATCATATAAATATATTTGTTCTATAAACAAAAAGAACTTGCAGCGTAGAAATCGTGTCTATACCTCCTTTTCAAACGAGACCTTTTGACTTTGCTCTCCTAAATACCGTTCCACAACGCCATTCAGTCTGGTTATTACACCTTTTTCATCTCTAATTACCATTATCTCTGGGCTCATCCGATCCCTCGATCGTCGTCGCCACAAAATCAACAATAGCAACTATTGTCTCTATCCGTCTTTACTAATTTATGTATGAATGGATTTTGTTGTGTATCACTGAACTCTATATAGGGCCCTTCAGCACGATGTTTTCTGGTAAGGTGTTCGTTTTGTACTATATTATATGCATATAATAGAGCCTCTCTGTTCTAGCCCTCCCAGGAGTAAATAGATACCTGGGAGTTAGTCAGCTGTCACGGGCTGCTTCCTGGGGTGGAGGCCTGGTCGAGGACCGGGCCGCGGGGACACTAAAAAAAAGCCCCGAAAACATTTCAAGATAACCTTAAGATAGCCTACCCATGTCCCAACCTTCCCTTCCTCCCTTCACTCAGATAACCACTTTTCTATGAGACTGTTGGTTGTTGTTGTTGTTATAGATTCAGCTACTCGGAACAAGTTTCAAGTAGCACGGGCTATGGTGAGCCCGTAACTTACCTGGCACAGGAGCGGGGCAAGTAGCACGGGCTACGGTGAGCCCGTAGTGGACTTACCTGACACAGGAGCGGTGCTCCGTGTTCTATGAGACATTATTCCCTCTTTTAAGTAAACATGAAGTTACTGAATACCTGCAAGAATAACGACCTCTTAGAATCTGCACTGAAGGTAAACATACCCTTGCTACTAAGCTAGCTAAACACTAACCCCCATTATCACTAACCCCCCCCCCCTTATCCCTCCTTAACCTCTCCCACCGCTATCCAACCCCCCTTGAGACAGGTGACTTGGGTGGGCCAAAGAGTTCTACAATTAGAAGCAAGTAATGCTTCCTTCTGTCGTCAGTCAAAGGAGCCCTTTTGTTCCAGAGAAGAGAGAGTGCTTTGATGCAAGTGATCTGAGCTTTTTGTAAGCGAGTCCTATCACAATGAAGAGACATTCATTGCCAGTAATATTGATTGTAATCTCATTGTGGCTTTGATTACATGCTCGGTTATTGTCTTGGTATTTATTTATTAGTGATCCTTGAAGAGAATTAGAGATTCAGTTATTGAAAAATTAATAACTGGTGAAAATTGGTAAAACAGAGTTATAAGCAGCTGTTAAATTTTTCTTTAATAATATATATTTTCGGGTTTAAAAGTTAATATGAATCATATTTAATTGATTTAAAAACATCGGATGATAATACTAGGTTTTTATTTTATTATAATATTGAGAAGGGCTTATAACTAGGAGAATGTTTCTAGCTACTATTTATAAATGTAGTTTATATATATATATATATATATATATATATATATATATATATATATATATATATATATATATATATATATATATATATATATATATATATATATATATATATATATATATATATATATATTAGTTTAGTTCATTTATTATGCACCCCATACCCATCTTGTGGGCGGTAGTGGAAAGGGTTACAGAGGTACATAATGGGCTCAGGGACTGAACCCCACAATTCATTTAGCTAAACAAGTTACAATCTTGATGAGCTAGTTACAAAATTCAATATAAGTCGTCACATCAACAATGGGTTCGAGATCGACCTCAAGTACAGGTTCTAAATTAAGCAACTGACATATGTGGAGAGCTAGTGACACAATTTATGTTTGTCCTGTTTTATATATATATATATATATATATATATATATATATATATATATATATATATATATATATATATATATATTATATATATATATATATATATATATATATATATATATATATATATATATATATATATATATATATATATGTGTGTGTGTGTGTAAATCACGAAAATTAGCACGTGATAAAAAATGTGACAGTGTCAGACCACGGAGGAAGAATTGAAACAGGAATTTCCTTAAGTACTTTCGCATTTAATAATACATCTTCAGAAGGGCGAGTTACTAGTAAAAAGATTTGGACATAAATAGGCAAGAGAGAGGTGAAGTGAAGTGAGGTACACTGATAAAAATTTATGACTGGGATTGGCTGGGTATAAATAGGAGCAGCATCCTATGGGCCACTAGGCCCATACATGGATAATAATAGCATAAGATAGAGAATATTAACAATGAATTAGTGAGACAAATGTGTGTCAATGATCCTACTCAGATCGCCCTTTAACTGATCTATCAAAATTGTATCTAAATTATATAAACCACTGCTAATGTTCAAATTACATGATTTTGTAATCTGTATTAAAGCAGATTCAATTATGTTCCTATTGAAAGGGGTTTTTCATTTTCAATTTCTTCTACGTCTCCGATGAGACTATAGCTGCTATAAAATGACTCTTGGAAGAGCCATTGTGTGATTAAGAGGAGTTTACACTCGTCCGTGTGTTGAACTGTTTTAAAGATTCGCTACCTGGAACAAGAAGTTCCAAGTAGCACGAGCTATGGTGAGCCCGTAGGCTTTAATTGTGTTGAACGTCAGCCTATGGCGCTAGCAACGGCTGCTGCCTCGGTATTCCTAAATAAAGGGCAAACCAAAGGGTTGGAGCTCCCTTTTGCTTCGAGCTAATACTTCCAAGTTCGAAGTACTTTTAACTTCTATCAAGAAGCGTATTAACCTAGGAAATCTCTTAATCTAAAGAGATGCTCAATAACACGATGAAGCGTCAGTATTGACATTTTTTAATTTCACCGATCCACTGCAATTTAGACGTCACTACATTGAAAATCACGCTACATTAATTGAAATTAATGTTTTTCATTAATGTTTCATTAATGTTTTTTAATGTTTTTTTCATTAATGTTTCAACTCCTTCAACGGACAAATTTTTTGTTATGGTGTTCTTAAATTTGTCTCTTAATATAGCGTCCTCTTCATGACAACCTCTCCCCCCCCCCCCCCCCCCACACACACACTTTCAACATTTTCATATAAAAATATATGTTATTAACAAACCAGTAACACACAAACGAGCTAATTAAGTGCCAGCGCTGTACATAGCTTCCTTTCCATAAATTAAGGGCGTAGTTAAACCGTGCATCTTACGAGGAAGCTGTTTTCAGGTTATCAAAGCCATAAATATTGTTAGGCTACGATGTATTAGTTTAAGTNTACTATTCATAATTTTAAAATTAGGTTTGATAGGGAAATAGGATCATAGTCATTGCTGTAAACAACCGATGCTCGAAAGGCGGGATCCAAGAGTCAATGCTCGATCCTGCAGACACAAATAGGTGAGTACACACACACACACACACACACACACACACACACACACACACACACACACACACACACACACACACACACACACACACACACACACACACACACACAGAACCCTGTATCAGAAACCCTGCGTCAGAAACCCTGTATCAGAACCCTGTATACCACTTATGTAAGACCAATCCTGGAGCATGCAGCTCCAGCCTGGAGTCCATACCTAGTTAAACACAAGACAAAGTTAGAGAAGATTCAGCGGTATGCCACCAGGCTCGTCCCGGAATTGAGAGGAATGAGCTACGAGGAAAGGCTAAAGGAGCTGAACCTCACATCCCTGGAAAGCAGAAGAGTAAGGAGAGACATGATAACCACCTACAAAATTCTCAGGGGAATTGACAGGGTGGACAAAGACAAACTCTTCAGCACGGGTGGAACACGAACAAGGGGACACAGGTGGAAACTTAGTACCCAGATGAGCCACAGAGACGTTAGAAAGAATTTTTTCAGTGTCAGAGTAGTTAATAAATGGAATACACTAGGAAGTGATGTGGTGGAGGCTGACTCCATACACAGTTTCAAATGTAGATATGATAGAGCCCAGTAAGCTCAGGAATCTGTACACCAGTTGATTGACAGTTTAGAGGCGGGACCAAAGAGCCAAAGCTCAACCCCGCAAGCACAATTAGGTAAGTACACACACACACACACACACACACACACACACACACACACACACACACACACACACACACACACACACACACACACACACAGGGCGCTGTTGGCTGAGTGGACAGCACGCTGGATATGCAGTCCTATGGTCCGGGGTGCGATTCCCGGCGCCGGCGGAAACAGATAGGCAGAGTTCTTTCACCCTGATGCTTCTGTTACCTAGCAGTAAATAGGTACCTGGGAGTTAGACAGCTGTTACGGGCTGCTTCCTGTGCGTGTGTACTCACCTAGTTGTGCATGCGGGTATTGAGCTTTGGCTCTTTGGACTCGCCTCAACTGTCAGTCAACTGGTGTACAGGTTCCTGAGCCTACTGGGCTCTATCAAATCTACATTTGAAACTGTGTATGGAGTCAGCCTCCACCACATCACTGCTTAATGCATTCCAATTGTTAACTACTCTTACACGGAAAAATGTCTCTGTGGCTCATTTGGGTACTAAGTTTCCACCAGTGTCCCCTTGTTTGTGTTCCATCCATGCTAAAGAGTTTGTCTTTGTCCACCCTGTCAATTCCCCTTAGAATTTTGTACGTGGTTATCATGTCTCTCCTTACTTTTCTGTTTTCCAGGGATGTGAGGTTCAGCTCCTTTAGTCTTTTCTCGTAGCTCATACCTCTCAGTACCGGGACTTGACTGGTGGCGTGTGTGTGGGGGAGGGGAAGAACAAAAAAAATAATTAGTAGTTAGTAACAGTTGATTGATTGACAGTTGAGAGGCAGGCCGAAAGAGCAGAGCTCAACCCCGCAAGCACAACTAGGTGAATACACAGAAATGCATCTCACGTCGCTAGATGACAGGAGAGTTCGGGGAGACATGATCACTTCCTACAAAATTATCAGAGGAATTGACAGGGTTAGTTATCTTGAGATGATTTCGGGAGTCATCCACGATTAGCGTCCCCGCGGCCCGGTCCTCGACCAGGCCTCCTTTTGTTACACATCCCCAAAAGCAAGGAAGCAGCCCGTAGCAGCAGTCTAACTCCCAGGTACCTATTTACTGCTAGATGAACAGGTGCATCAGGGTGAAAAGGCTTCATATTCTTTCAGGGTGAAAGAAATATATATATATATATATATATATATATATATATATATATATATATATATATATATATATATATATATATATACGTGTGTGTGTGTGTGTGTGTGTAAATCACGAAAAATAAACACATGATTAAAAATGTGACAGTGTCCGACCACGGAGGAAAATTGAAACAGGAATTTCCTTAAGTACTTTCGTGTGTACTTAAGTACGCACGTGCACGCAGTTGAAAGGCGGAACTAGAGTGTCGAAGTTCAACCTGCGAGGCAGTATTAGAAAAGTATACACAAGCTGCCTGGACAATGATGACTTGGACTTGGGAAATCAATCTGAACTTGAACACTGAAATTACCATTGAAGTAATGACGAACCTGATAAAGCGTAACAACACAGTGGAACCAGTTGCATCTCACTATTTAGTGTTAAGTGGTGGGAAAACCCTGTTTTGGTAACTTGTGCATATTAGCAAGACCCTGGAAATAGGAGAGCCATTAGATAACTGGAAGTCAGCCAACGTAGTGTCAATAAACAAAACACTTGAGCCAAGAGGCAGTAAGCTACAGGTCTGGTGTGCATCGCATACATACCATGTAAGACGCGGGAACAGGTAATTGGAAAGAGAAGAACAACTGAATAGAAAGAGCGGTAGTAACGAAATTCTGGCACGTGTTCACTAATGTTAAATATTATCTTACCAACCGCTCTTCTTGTATAGGGTGATGAAGCCCGCAATGACAGCGTAACGTTGATGGTAAAAATAAAGAAACCAAGCATCTTAGCAGTAAAAAGTATCTCGTGAAGCAGAGAGGTTATAGAGGGATCATTACCAATGATCCCTCGGAACTGAAGTCGGAGATAAATTTTATAGTATCAACGAAGGTGGTGCATCACGAATGGAAAAACGTCGCCAGGCTTTAGCACACAAGGCTGCCATGGAGGCTGCATCATTATCATGAACCATCTGAATCATGGAGGCGCGGGATCATTACCAATGATCCCGCGCCGGCTTCCTGTCCTCATCTATGCCACTGGAGATAGTAGCCTTCAGGTAAACATAGATGAACAACGATTTACCAGATGGGGGTAGATAAGATATATCTATCGAAGATAAACAAAAATAATGAACATAACCAGAATGACAAACTACAATAATTGTCTCAAGTGATTGTTTGAATTGACTTTCAGCAAATGCAAGATAATGAATCTATGGAAAAAGACTGACACAAGGCAATATTTGAGAAGTGAAAGACTCCCGGAATCACACAAAAGGAGACCTGGGTGGTGTACACCCTAAGAATCCTATCACCCTAGGCACTAATTGGTCGAGTAACTGCATATGCAAGGCAGGTAAACGTTGCGACGGCCTTCAGCGATCTGTATAAGGAGTCATTCATGCTGTAAGCAACTCTAGAATATGCAGCACCAGCTTTGAGTCCCCATCTTGCCAAGCACATAACAAAGCTGGAGAAAGTTCGGAGGAATGTAACCTGGTTGGTCCCAGAGATAAGAAAAATCAAGGAACGAGAAAAGACTTAAAGGATTAAACCTCACGTCAGTGAAGGAACGAAGAAAAAGAAGATTATAACGGGAGAATTAAGAACGTATGAATGTGAAACAAGGGAGACATGATCCCACATTACAAAATACAAAGAAGAATCATCAAACCACTATATTTAATAACATTTGAGGAACAAGGAGAGGTACAGGAGGGCAACTTATGTGAAGAACTATATTTAACAAAAAGATGTAGCAGAAGAGGCAGACCTCCTTACACAAATTCAAAAATAGACACGATGTTGCCTAATTGTTTTGTCCAAGTATACAATCCCCTTAATCGTCTTAACATTTTGATTTAATAACCTATATTATCAGTAACTCATAGAGTAGCAGATCGTTGCTGTAGGAGAGATCCCTAACACAAGACAACCACAGTCTCGTTAGACATTGAGAACGATGGGGAAAAACTCGTCTTGTTAGTGAATAATATGCACCGGCGCCCTCTCATCGCCGGCGACCGCTAGGCTATCAATATTACCTTTCCGCTTCTTGTTCGATCCAGCTGCCTCATGCTCTCTCTCTAACTTTTCTAACACGCAGGCTCAAAGGCTCATAATCTACCTAACAGAGCACATGACCGGTCAGACTAATTTGACAATCTCGTAATTTATCATCGAGTAGGAGGACTCTAGAGCGTTAACGATAGGCTTGCGGTTTAGTGTCTGGAATTTGAGTACTTGCCGCGAACCATTCTCTTATCCACCTTAGCAAAATGTAGCAGCCTCTGCCCTCGGTCTCTGGCGCCTGTGGAATTAGTGCCTCAATAAACGAGGGAGAGAGTACTCTTGCAGACAACTAATTGACCGTGATATTATGCTTCGTACAGTATCTTACTAGGCCAGAGTGCTTCTATGCGACCGTTAATATTTTTGAGTTTTAATCATTGATCTCTCTGGAATACATGTCATAAGTTTCTTGGGGGACACACTCGTAAATGTTTATAGTAATCAAGTAATTTAGAATCTGAAGGATATATATGTATGTATATCCTTCAGAATATTATATATATATTAATATATAATATAATATAATATATATATATATATATATGTCGTACCTAGTAGCCAGAACTCACTTTTTTGGCCTACTATGCAAGCCCCGATTTGCCTAATAAGCCAAGTTTTCTGAATTAATATATTTTCTCTAATTTTTTTCTTATGAAAAGATAAAGCTACCCATTTCATTATGTATGGGTCAATTTTTTTTCATTGGAGTTAAAATTAACGTAGTTATATGATCGAACCTAACCAACCTACCTAACCTAACCTAACCTATCTTATAGGTTAGGTTAGGTTAGGTAGCCGAAAAAGTTAGGTTAGGTTATTTAGGTAGGTTAGGTAGTCGAAAAACAATTAATTCATGAAAACTTGGCCTATTAGGCAAATCGGGCTTCATAGTAGGCTGACAAGTGGTTCTGGCTACTAGGTACGACATATATATATATATATATATATATATATATATATATATATATATATATATATATATTATATATATATATATATGCAATTGGCGATCACTAAACACTGATCATTTGTATGCGGAAAAACCACAAAGAAATGGGGAAGAGAGATGAACGTTTCGCGGCCTGTTAAAGCCGTTGTCAACACCAGACTGACTAGGGAAAGAGAGGATACAGGCCAGCACCTGGAACCTGACCAACCCTTCTCTAGGGAAAGGATTTATTTGGTCAACGAACACAAGAAAAGAGGAAACTACAGAAGTCGCATTTGCCAGTACATGTGACTTTCCCAAACATGTGAATCAAAATTTCACATTTTTGGATGTTTGGGGTACATAGCATGCATCACAACCCTTTGCAAAGTATTTTGCAAATGACACGCATATCACTACGAGGGCTGTTTCTAACTATTCATTTTCCAAAGGTATTTTCATATTAACACCGTATGTAAATCAACGAGTTCGAGACCTTGAGTATTTCGAACGCAGAAAAGTATACAACTCTAACACATTTCAAGGCGAATTTTCAAAGTAATGTTATTAGGCTTCACTCAATCTTTAAATTTTCCATTCGAGAAAGACATTTCACTTTGAGTGTTTCATTACTGCGTTGTTTTATAGAATATTTCTTTGAGGTTCTGTTATTATATTTAAGAACTGTTTAGGGCCATTTAGGTGATCGATAAAATGATAACAAGACTTGTAAATAAATCCTACGAAACCCGGTTGTGGGTTTTAATTTATTCACTCTTGATAGAAGAACAAGAGGAGATTTTTATACAATCGTTTAAGATTTATCAAAAGGCATGACACTCTTGATTTAAAAAAAAAATACTTTAATATTTTCAGACATAATAGGAAATAATTACTTGAAAATTATAGACAAACTTTCTACGAAGCAAATTTTCTTCTAATATGTAATTTACAATAATATTTCAGTTGGGAATAGTTAGGTATGTCTAAGATTCTGCTAAACGTGAGCACCCTGGTCTCGTTGGTAAAACAACAGGTGGGGAATTTTATGGCCTGGGTTCGAATCTCCGATGATCTCAGTTATAAAATGAAATATGTGTTCTCTAGTGGGAGGAAAACCCACATGAAACTGTTTATCAAGTGATATAATTCACGGTAACTAAATATTCATTAAAATCATGTAAGGAAAGCACTTGTCATCAAATCCTGGCTTTCTTAATTCCACCGTAAGTTTAAACTTTTTCTGTTGGAATCCTTTGTAATCATTTTTGTATGGTTGTTATATGCTTAGAGATCACAATAAATAAAACATTACAACATCCGGGAAACTGACTGGGTGGATAATGAGAACCTTCAAAACAAGTGATGCCTTATCAAGGATGGTACTCTTCAAAGTACTGGTGTTATTTCGCATGAAATATAATATTGTCCTCACATCCTATGCCATAGCAGAGCTTGAAAGTGTGTAAAGATCCTTAGCTACACGATTAGAATCACTGAAACATTTTAATGGCTGGAACCGACTCAAAACAAACTGTACTTCTTGGAACGACAATGAAAGAGATCTCTCATAATATACACATGGAAAATACTGGAAAATATATCCAATGATAAGTCTGGGTGGTATAAGCAGTATCAGAAAACACAGTGTAAACACAAGACTCCCACGACTCTTCAGCCTCCTGTTAGCAAATATAAGAAATGTTGCTGGAACAACAGTGGAAGATTTTAAGATAAAACACCGACAAGATTCTGCTGGAGTTATCAGATCAGCCTGGCTGTGATGGCTATGTTGGCCATAGGTTGCGAAGATACATCCTAACAGACAAGCGGTCACCACTGAAGGCTGACCACAGGCCAGAATGCGGGATTAAAACTCGCGAAATCGTCAGCAGGTAATCACCATCTACAGTTCCCATGCCACAACAGGATAGTTGACTGGGTATCATGCAATTAATGACCTAGTTAAAATCGATTGGCGGTTTGTGTTCGAGGGAAATCGAGTAAGGTAAAGCTTAGACAAGCTTTGGGAAGGAACGCTTCAAGCCTACTAACAAGAATCGATTGATTGATTAATGAAGATTAAGCCCCCAAGAGGTGGCACGGGCATGAATAGCCCGTAGTGGTAGATTTTTTGTTTAGTAAATGTTTTTTCTGCAAAGATGAGTACAGGAGTAGACGACTTCTGATTCTTGTCTACATTAACAAGAATCAGAAGTCGTCTACTCCTGTACTCATCTTTGCAGAAAAATGTTTACACGTGGGCTATCCGGACCACCTCTCCCAGTGCTGCTTAAATAAAAATTGCATATGCTGACACGAGAGAATGTCTTAACTCCCCCAAACAGGATATTCTTTATGGATGAGCACGTCGGTATCCATCCTCATCTTAGGCAATTTGACTTAATTTCCACTTTAAAACAAGCTGGCTCAGCAACTATCTAAATAGGGGCAACCAGAGTTCATTTATACACTGACCCTTCGTCATTAGTGCCAAAAGCACCATATAATAGACATCCATTATAATTTTTTGTGATTACCCTGTTAGCAGCTCTCCTGTACGCAGAGCTGCTCAACAACCCAAAAATTACCATGTCAATAGAGTTGTCCGATCCGGTGGCTTTGGGAGCCGACACAGTGAGTGATTATGGCGTTGACGTGTGAAAATCTGACACGATCTCTATTATCGTTACACAATAGTCGAGCGGTTTTTGCTTTGCTTCTTCCTTCGGTGTAAAAATGTCGGAGAACAGTGGGCGATGTGGGGTGTAGCGAGCTTGTATGGAAGTGGAAGGTGAGTTGGGATGGTGAAGATGAGCTGGGAAGGTGGACGAAGGTGAGCTGAGAAGGTGGAGGAAGTTGAGCTGAGAAGGCGCGAAGGTGAAGGAATGTAAAGCAGAGGTGCGGCAGGTCAAAGGTGTTTGTCGGCTTGAAGCTGAAGAAAAAAATTGAGCTGAAACAGGATTTTCGATCCCCCAAAAAATTATAATAAAAATCCAACCGGAACTCGGCGTCCACAAAGGCTAATGTCATAGACAACGTGTTTAATGGACAGCAATTTTTTGGTGAACCCTTAAATTAAAAAAATGGTTTTGAGGCACAAAAAATTTGTTCTTGTTAACAAAGCTGACGGAGGAGAAATTAACCTCCAGTGGAAGCTCAGACCAGCTTAGCTGCGTAGGTTCGAAGGGTAATTATTTGTGCAGCCTAATTTACGAGGAACCGTTAATGAGCTCTGGCGAGAGAACAAGAGCAGTTGATGCTTTGTAAATTATGCTCCATTATACACCGTAAGTTGGTCTTATTATTACTTCTTGCCTGACTAATTGTTGCCATTACTCACATAGGTACCCATTAATACATTAGTTGCCCCAGCATAATTCTCAACGGATGACTTAGTTGTTGGTCAAGAGACGCTGATCCTAAAAGGAAACGGGATTCTGCAAGAATATTTTATTCTTTCTGAGGCATGCCTTGTATTTCCTTTGTGTGGTAGCCATGCTTACTAGTTAAGATGCTCATTACGAAGCATTACCCAGCGCTTCCTGCGTGTGGTAGCCATGCTCACTAGTTAAGATGCTCGTTACGAAGCATTACCCAGCGCTTCCTGCGTGTGGTAGCCATGCTCACTAGTTAAGATGCTCGTTACGAAGAACTACCCAGCGCTTCCTGCGTGTGGTAGCCATGCTCACTAGTTAAGATGCTCGTTACGAAGCATTACCCAGCGCTTCCTGCGTGTGGTAGCCATGCTCACTAGTTAAGATGCTCGTTCAAGTTCCAATAAGTTTATTGAGAAAAGGAAGTACATCTCTAAAAGGATAGAGTAGCTTAGGCTATTCCTACGATAAGATATGCTCGTTACGAAGCATTACCCAGCGCTTCCTGCGTGTGGTAGTCATGCTCACTAGTTGAGAAGTAAAGTTGGCAGAATCCTGCAACATAATACAAAATACAATTTTAGCATCTTGTGGGTAGCTGTTGTGCTGACTGACAATACATTCTGAAAAATAAAACTGGAAATACACTTTGTCATGAAAATCGTAACCCATTTCTTCATGATGTAGTGTACGAGACACAAGAGCTTAAGAATAAGGGAAACTTGGCCTACCTGAGGCACTTATATATATTCATCTAAACTCATTTACACATATGTCTATCCGTCGCTTGAAACAACCCACAGATCCCTCGTTTATCATGTTATTTATTAATTTGTTCTCTAAATCAAGTCAACACATAATGATACACCAGGTGTAACCAACAGTACATTGAAGCAAAGATCACAACTGTCATGGCACAGGAACAATGTAAGACAAGGGGAATATCTTGAGATGAGATGATTTCTTGAGATGATTTCGGGGCTTTTTAGTGTCCCCTCGGCCGGTCATCGACCAGGCCTCCACCCCCAGGAAGCAGCCCGTGACAGCTGACTAACACCCACTTACCGACGGTACACTAAGAGAACCGAAGCCAGGGGAGAGGTACAAGAGGCTCAGGGACGAGTATGTCAGAATGTGGTGTGAAGCAGAGAGGTAATACGAAAATTACGCGACAGGGGAGGCGAAGACTCTCCCCACACGAGCAGTTCCATAGAAACATGATGGAAGTTGAGCAGGTGATAAAACCTTGGTGATGAAACCTTGGGTTGATGGAAATCTTTCAGAGAAAATTATTAAGAAGTATATCAGGAACTTTAGAAGATTGAAATATGTTTTCACAACAAAGTTGGGAGATATATATGTTGGCCGTATCAAGCGACACTGAATTATACTGAATTTACCAAGGAATTAGATGCAAAAAAGGTCATAAAAATGGTAAATCTTAATGTTGATACCAAAAGAAGGACGAAGCTCTGTACTGACCACTTGCGAGTGTACACAATACACTGGGCACCGTACAACTGCTACGTGGCTAGCACACAGCCAGAGTTGTCATATCAAATGGAGACACACAGACGAAAGATACGACACTGCACGCTGTTGTAGTCCCCACATTGTATGCTTGGTGTCACCCCATATGTGTGACTGTGTCCTCCCACATATGTATGACTGGTGTCCTCCCATATATGTATAGCTAGCGTCCCCCCACATATGTATGTCTGGTGTCCTCCCATATATGT
>WNGS01169498.1:8388129-8400715 GCA_020271785.1 Procambarus virginalis
TGTCCTGGACATAATTCAGGACAGAAGACTCTCAGGACAGGACTCTCTGTTTATAAAACACGTGTACTGTGTATCTTCTCTCATGTTGAGCTTAAAGTTTGCTGTGGGTTTTTAAGCCGTTGTGACTGACCAGTATTGTTTTGTCCTGAACCAAGTCCAGAATAAAAGTAGCCTCATATATTAAAGCGCCAACCTCTGCACGTCAGAATTGTGACTGACTGTCAAAGAACTCCAGTTGGAATTCCAAAAAATAATAGCATATCTTTATGTAAATTCAGATCTCACCTTAATTTATAGGAAACATTAACTCATACCAGAATAACGCTTTGAGTGAAATGCATCAAGAATCCATGAACTAGAATCGATGCAATGTCTGTCATGGTCGATATTTACATGAATTTACCTGAGAGCCACCATCTCTAGTGACCTCGACGGGAACGGGAAGCTGGCGGCTTGTCAAAAGTACCTCACATTAATCCTGAGATTTGTATGCACTTGAATTCTGGATTGGAGTACTTGTGCCATTTAAGGCTCTGACGAGAAGCCTTAAGAGACAAGGCTGACTGACTTTTCTCTGACGATAAAACGCGTGGAATAAACGCGATTCCACGCGTTTATCACCCACGGGCGAAAAGAAGTGTTTTCTGTTCAACGTCGTCAAATCCGCGACCAATGAAAGATTTACGATTACGCGAGAATTGAAAAAAGACAATTTCTCTTTTCGATCGTCCCAACGATTCAGAAGACTGGCAATATTCAGCATAATTATATTTTTTATCATACATTTGACGCTTTTATATTTATATAAAATATACATTTATCATACATTTTTATCATATCATACATAGACGCAACAATGCACAGAATAATTACCATACTAAAATGAATGTCTTTCTATCGAGAGAAATTATAGACCTAGGCCTAAATGCCCACCAATTGTTGACAGCAACTCAGCATGTAGGACCAGCCATTGGAAAAATATATAGGAATACCGCAGTAATCAAACGGACCTTCGAGTACAATGCCGAGAAAAGATTCATTCAGCTTTAGAAATCCTTTGTAGGCTCTCCGCCTGTATTACTGAATGCGTGAATGGAAGCCTTATCTACAAAACACATTATGTCGCTGATTTGGATAGGTTGAGGGTATCAGAATTAGGAACTGTTCAGGCAGGGCATGCCACGGTTGACAACTTACCAGCTAGGGCACACCATGGCACCCCAGGGCACCCCAGGGCTGACAACTTACCTACCAGGGCACGCCATGGCTGACAACTTACTTGTCAGGGCTGACAACTTACCAGCCAGGGCACACCAGGGCTGACAACTTACCAGCCAGGGCACGCCAGGGCTGACAACTTACCAGTCAGTGCACGCCAGGGCTGACAACTTACCTGCCAGGGCACGCCAGGGCTGACAACTAACCAGTCAGTGCACGCCAGGGCTGACAACTTATCAGCCAGGGCTGACAACTTCCCAGGCAGGGCACGCCAGGGCTGACAACTTCCCAGGCAGGGCACGCCAGGGATGTCAACTTACCAGTCAGTGCACGCCAGGGCTGACAACTTACCAGTCAGAGCACGCCATGCCTGACAACTTACCAGACAGGTTACAGCAGGCCTGACAACTTACCAGACAGGTTACAGCAGGCCTGATAACTTTCCAGACAGGTTACAGCAGGCCTGATAACTTTCCAGTCAGGGTACAGCAGGCCTGACAACTTACCAGACAGGTTACAGCAGGCCTGACAACTTACCAGACAGGTTACAGCAGGCCTGATAACTTTCCAGTCAGGGTACAGCAGGCCTGACAACTTACCAGACAGGTTACAGCAGGCCTGACAACTTACCAGACAGGTTACAGCAGGCCTGATAACTTTCCAGTCAGGGTACAGCAGGCCTGACAACTTACCAGACAGGGAACAGCAAGCCTGATAACTTACTAGACAGGTTACAGCAGGCCTGATAACTTTCCAGTGAGGGTACAGCAGGCCTGACAACTTCCCAGACAGGGTACAGCAGGCCTGACAACTTACCAGACAGGGTACAGCAGGCCTGACAACTTACCAGGCAGGGTACAGCAGGCCTGACAACTTACCAGACAGGGTACTGCAGGCGTGACAACTTACCAGACAGGGTACAGCAGGCCTGACAACTTACCAGACATGGTACTGCAGGCGTGACAACTTACCAGACAGGGTACAGCAGGCCTGACAACTTACCAGACATGGTACTGCAGGCGTGACAACTTACCAGACAGGGTACAGCAGGCGTGACAACTTACCAGACAGGGTACAGCACTGTCGTGTAGTGGATTACTTTAGAGGCTCGTCTGCTAATTAAAGTAGTGTATACCTCAGAGAATGGGTGGGACCTTTGGGTAGGGGGCCCTAGTGCCTTAAATTTTCCCAGGACCTTCAATGCTGTTAAGACGGACCTACGTAATACGTCTATATAAAATCCCTTCCACAGCCGCATATTTAACACGCGTGGACTTAAAATGAACTTCAGATTGTGCCCTTTTCGACTTGTTTATGAAATGTTCAATTTCATGGATGCGCCGCTGCTAATGTCACGAAGTAGGATGCTAAAAATTGTGACAGTTTTTCACCCCGTTCCGGACAGGCAATTTCGTTGAACGTATTTACCTGAAACGTTGAGCGAATTATTGGCTTTCTCGAAAACACAGTTATTTACATTGTAATTAATGCACATTATTTTACGAATTTTTAACTTGAATTTCTTTCGACACTAAATTACATTTTTTATTTTAAGTTACTCCTAATAATTGCGTTTTCTTTATGCTTCATATAGAGAAAACGTTCCATTATTTTTTATTTTGTTCTGGGTATTTCCTGGGAGACATTTATAAACTTATTTAAACTACAAACAAGATGGTAGCAATGTCTCAATCACTGTCAATGGCCTGAATTCTTACACATACGATACCACACACCTAAAGTATCAAAACATTTTCAACACAAAAATTCGTTCGTTTCGTTTTCGACTCACTCTCGGGGATTCCGGGTTCGATTTCATAATGTTGGCTTACTTTTGTTAAGTCTCAAAAGTTACCTCATTAAACATATAAATAGTTTAGTAAATTCTTATAAATTATGTCCGAAATACTTTCTTATTAGTAGTAGTAGCTGTAATTATATACATTTCTGTATATATATATATATATATATATATATATATATATATATATATATATATATATATATATATATATAATAAAGTGTACACCATAAAAAAGGGGGGTGGTAGGAGAAGCGAACACCCTCATGTATTCAGAGTTAAATGGCATGTTTTTCCCTGATGCTCTGTGTTCCCTCTCTGAGGCTGTGGGTCCCTATAATTGCACCAGAGGTGGTACCCCCTATATATATATATATATATATATATATTATATATATATATATATATATATATATATATATATATATATATATAAAGGGGTACCACCTTTGGTGCAAGTGTAGGGACCCATAGCTTCGGAGAAGAAAATAAAGAGTACTCAGAGAAGACCTTGTGGATCCTCGCCGAACACTGATATTTTCTTCTCCTACCACCCCTATTCTTTTGGTATATATATATATATATATATATATATATATATATATATATATATATATATATATATATATATATATATATATATATATATATATATATATATATATACATAAATAAAATTATTATTAGTATTATATACTGGATTTAATGAAGGAATCTTGTTCGTTCACTTCTGAACTGCATTTTCAAAGTACAGATCTTAGAAGATACTCATAGCGCTAACACCCTAACCGGTTCCAGTTACTGGCCTGGAGCCCAACTCCCAATTTAAGAAAAGAACCGTCGTAAGTAATGCAAAGATAAGAAAGGTTATCGCATAGAAAACGAGCGTCGAATTTTATTTCAAAATATGAATTCAATGATGAATAAGTAATACTGCATAAATTGCGCGCGCGCATGTGTGTGTGTGTGTGTGTGTGTGTGTGTGTGTGGTGTGTGTGTGTGTGTGTGTGTGTGTGTGTGTGTGCTGGACGGTAGAGCGACGGTCTCGCTTCCTGCAGGTCGGTGTTCAATCCCCCGACCGTCCAAGTATTTGGGCACTATTCCTTCCCCCGCCCCTCCCCGTCCCATCCCGAATCCTTATCCTGTCCCCTTCCACGTGCTATATAGTCGTAATGGATTGGCGCTTTCTCCTGATAGTTGCCTTGCCTTGTGTGTGTACTCACCTATTTGTGTCTGCAGGATCGAGCATTGACTCTTGGATCACGCCTTTCGAGCCATCGGTTGTTTACAGTAATGACTCCGGTCCCATTTCCCTATCATACCTAGTTTTTAAATTCTGAATAGAATTTGCTTCCGCAAATTAAGTGCATTCCATTTTTCCACTACTCTCACGCTAAAAGAAAACTTCCTAACCTCTCTGTGACTCATTTGAGTTTCCAGTTTCCACCCATGTCCCCTCGTTCTATTAATATTACGTGTGAACATTTCATCAATTTCCACTCTGTCAATCCTCCTAAGTATTGTATACGTTCCTATCATATCCCCCTCTCCCTTCTTTTTCTAGTGTCGTAAGGCACGCGCGCGCGTGTGTGTGTGTGTGTGTGTGTGTGTGTGTGTGTGTGTGTGTGTGTGTGTGTGTGTGTGTGTGTGTGTGTGTGTGTATTCTTAACGGAACACGCCCAACATGCAATATTTTATGATAAAGATGGCGCAGCAGACAATCTTGCCTCACACAGGCTTCTAGGAGCAGTGAGCCAGGCAGCAGAGCACGTCAGCATCAACTGTTTTAACAGTATCAACGCGACAGACAATGTTAATATGCCTTGTGCAGAATTAACTCCTGAGACGAATCCAGAGGTCACAATAAATTACTTAACAAAGGCGTATCTAAAGAGAAAGGAGATTTTTGTACCCACTAGACTTATACTTTGAAGATAAAAGCTGGACATAGATTTATCTGACTCTTATTATGAAGAGTCATTAGAGTTAGAGTTAACAGTTAGAGATAACCCCAAACTATTTTCTAACCGTTATTTGATGGTTGTTTTTGGAAGGTGAATTAGGCCCCCTTTTCTGACGTTCATGCAACTGTTAACACGATTATTAAGGTCGTTATTTATCTTAGCCAATAGCAAGGGGGGGTGAAAAGCGAGGCAGAAATAGATGGAGACAGACGGGGGTAAGGCCGAATCGTACATAAGCGTTCCGAACATTGCTCAGTTCCTAATTAAAATATAGATGATAGATGATATACATCGATAGGTTAGGTTAGCTGGGTATGGTTATCTTAGGTTAGATGACGTAATCAAAGTTAGCTTTGTAAATCCGAAGTCAAACCATCACGTACGCTGTGAGCTGCATCCAGAGAGACAGTCAGAGAAAAGACGAACAGAAAGATGACAGATAAAGGAAAAAAATTGCCTCCAGTAGAACGGGAAATCATATAGATATTATTGTACCTACTGTACCGGGCCAAACTCAAACACACTCCCTCTTGCACTGTAATATCATTGCCTCCGGCCACACTTCATCTGACTTACTGTCACATATTAACTTCGTAACTGACAAACTATCACCCGCGATTATCTCGATCACTGCAAATATATTGAGGCATAAAATGCTTGGCACCAGAAAGCAAAAAATCGCCAATCACAGGGTGGAGCTGGGGCGAGGTCGTTCCCAGAGCAATCGCCTTGTTTGTAAACAAGAATTCCGGTCCCAAGCAAACTGCCTTGTGACGCGGTGGAGTGTGATGACCATTGATGTACGTCGCGATGAGATATTATCCAGAGAATATATTGTCTGCAGGTGCGGCAGCGTCGTAAAGAGACGGGGAGCCCAGGCTTGCATGAGGAATGCTACTAAGATAATGATTGAGACGAAGAGATAAATCTTTATTGCTTTCTTGTCTCGTCTAGTGGGAGAGAGGCAGGAGACGGAACACCGTCGGGTGTGCAGTCACATTCTATATGTACTGCAAATTGGCTCATCCTCATCTGGTATTATTGCATCGTCAAACGTTCCTCCAAATAGGTCTATATACGCTGAGAGTATATTTTAGTTCTGGATAATATATAGGACTTTAGGTAATCTTGCTGGTTAGTCAGTATCAGCAATTGTGGTGGCCTAAATATCCCATCTATGGTTGATGGGCCTTAAGCCCAACACTAAACCATAGAGATACGTAAATCTGTGTATCTATGTATTTACGTATGTAGGTTAGCTTAGCATTTTAAAAGCATCGAATCACCTTCTGTGGTTGATTGTTCAATAAACCCTTGAACTATATGTTTAACACATCTCTAACCCTGTCCATGGAGGACAGAAGAAAATGTATATATGCTGGTTAGCATTGTAAATGTGTGGCCACGTCTGTGGTAGAAAAAAAAACTAAACCATACCAGATTTAGTGTGGATTAATTTATAGGAAAAGAATAGTTGGAGGACTAGTGTGACTGAAGGTAGTGCGTTGTAGGCTGGTGTTAAGGTATCGTACTGTGTCTGTGAAGCGCATAACTTCACAGTTACAAGCAAATGAGCGTGTTTGCAACTTTCAGCCCATGTCTCTCTTTCTCTGTCTCTACCAATCCGCTTCTCAATTGCCTTTTATCGTGCTAGACATGCTGAACGACCAATATCGTACCTAAATTCAGCATAATTGTAAACGTGGTTAAATGTATTTGACCTATAATGAAGCTTGATGTGTGGTGTTGTTAAGAAGCTTCCGTAATGAGTGTGTATTATGAAATTAGATGAGATTGATTTAGGTTTTGTTAGATTAAAAAAACTATGACTTGCGAAAGTATACTCAGTGGTATAATATAATTTTTGTCGAATTTTGAGACGCACGACAATTAATTTTGCGCTTATAAAAAATCCAGTGGCGTTGAATCAGTATATGTACGATTGTGTACAAAGTACCACGTTCATTTTCGAATTCACGTTTTCTCCCTAATTGTATATTGTTTGATGTACCGAGAACGGATCCGGCCTTATAGAAAACTTGGAGTTCTCTGTGGACGTGTTTGTGGAGGTCCTGTAGAGGAGTTTGTGAAGGTCCTGTAGAGGTGTTTGTGAAGGTCCTGTAGAGGTGTTTGTGAAGGTCTTGTAGAGGTGTTTGTGGAGGTCTTGTAGAGGAGTTTGTGAAGTCTTGTAGAGGTGTTTGTGAAGGTCTTGTAGAGGTGTTGTGAAGGTCCTGTAGAGGTGTTTGTGGAGGTCTTGTAGAGGTGTTTGTGAAGGTCTTGTAGAGGTGTTTGTGAAGGTCTTGTAGAGGTGTTTGTGGAGGTCTTGTAGAGGTGTTTGAAGGTCCTGTAGAGGTGTTTGTGGAGGTCTTGTAGAGGTGTTTGTGAAGGTCTTGTAGAGGTGTTTGTGAAGGTCCTGTAGAGGTGTTTGTGAAGGTCCTGTAGAGGTGTTTGTGGAGGTCCTGTAGAGGTTTTGTCAAGGTCCTGTAGAGGTGTTTGTGAAGGTCCTGTAGAGGTGTTTGTGAAGGTCTTATAGGGGTGTGTAATGGTCCTATACTTTGTAAAGGTCTTTGCGGTCCAGTGGTGTTTATCGTGGGGGTCCTGTAAGTCCTTCTAGAGGTCATTTGAAGGTCCCGCGGTAATCTGGTCATGGGAGTAAGTCATGTACACAATTGTCTTCAAAAGGAATGCAAATAGGAATGAATGAGTTTAATTGGGATTGACATTCATGTAAATTTCTTTATCTTATTTCTCGATATTTAAAAAAAAATAACTTTTAACAAGAGGTCATGAAATAAAAAAAAAACAAAGCTTTTGAATAAGAAAATGCCAATATATATTTTTTTTTACAGGCCACTTTCATGTTTATATATTTACAAAATGTTTGTTAAACTCCACAAATAAACCGCCTGATTTACTGTTTCTGTCGCTAGGAGGTGTTCAGTGTTTGAACATTAACATGAACATGAACATGACGTATATTTCCTCTAAGGCCAAAAGTTGATATACTGAAAATAGCTGCGGCTCACGAAATTGACGAGATGTCCCGTTTTCTGTTCGTAGATCCTCGGGTAGGTTACGTTCTGGCAATTTAGTACTACAGGGGCCAGATTCACGAAGCAGTTGCGCAAGCACTTGCGAACCTGTACATCTTTTCTCAATCTTTGGCGGCTTTGTTTACAATTATTAAACAGTTAATGAGCTCCGAAGCACCAGGAGGCTGTTTATAACAATAAAACAGTTGATTGGGAAGTTTTTATGCTTGTAAACTGTTTAATAAATGTAACCACAGCCGTCAAAGATTGAGGAAGATGTACACGTTCGTAGTACTTGCGTAACTGCTTCGTGAATCTGGCCCCAGCAGTTTAGTGACGAAAACGCTCGGAAAACGGACTGCTCAGGAATTCAGAGGCACACTGTGAAGTGTGCCTGGAATGTGAGCGGCAACTGTTGACGGAATGTAAGCGACAACTGTTGACGGAATGTGAGCGACAACTGTTGACGGAATGTGAGCGACAACTGTTGACGGAATGAGAACAACTGTTGACGGAATGAGAGCGAAAACTGTTGACGGAATGTGAGCGACAACTGTTGACAGAATGAGAACGACAATTGTTGACGGAATGGAACGACAATTGTTGACGGATGAGAGAAGCTCAGTCACCCACCAAACAGGTCCTGAGGAACCACTCTTATGTCTTGCTAGTCAATTTTATGATTCCCTTCGTTATGAGAATGATGACACGCGATGAGGGCCTTGTCATGACGTCATATGTGGTGTGATTCGTGTCATGGCATGACACGTATTATGGTCCCCCTGAGATGGCCACACACGTGATGGTGTCCGAGTCGTTCTTAAATGCGATGATCTTCAGCGTAAAAAAAAACGGACGCTTTAAACAGCTTAAATAATATCATTATTCAACATTCAATGGATCATTTGGCGATAAAAGTATTCATATAATGTATAATGAAAAATACACATTGGCTGTATTTTTTTGAATCATACATAATACAGTACCATTTGTCCATTAAGGTCCTTAATGACACATAGGCTGCCGCATCATTGTTTACATACTGAATCAGTACCTATTTACAATCTCCAGAACATGCAAATGTTTCTCACCCCGGCTCATTAAACCATGACACGAGTAACTTTTGGCCGAGGAAAGGTAGAGACAAAATACAAGAGTTACCACTGAGAATCTGCCGTTGACGAGCGATGTGTTGGATGAGGGGTATACTCTCTTATAATTTAACTTTGGGTTAGCCTCTCCTGTGGCCCCGATAGGGACAAGAAGTAGTAAGGAATATATATACGCCGAGAGATGTTTCCAGTTTATATATATATATATATATATATATATATATATATATATATATATATATATATATATATGCGGAAAAACCACAAAGAAATGGAGAAGAGAGATGAACGTTTCGGCTTGTTAAAGCCGTTGTCAACACCAGACTCTGTCTGGTGTTGACAACGGCTTTAACAAGCCGAAACGTTCATCTCTCTTCTTCATTTCTTTGTGGTTTTTCCGCATATATATATATATATATATATATATATATATATATATATATATATATATATATGTCGTACCTAATAGCCAGAACGCACTTCTCAGCCTACTATGCAAGGCCCAATTTGCCTAATAGGCCAAGTTTTCATGAATTGTTTTTCGACTACCTAACCTACCTAACCTAACCTAACCTAACTTTTTCGGCTACCAAACCTAACCTAAGCAATAAAGATAGATTAGCTTAGGTTAGGTAGGGTTGGTTAGGTTCGGTCATATATCTACGTTAATTTTAACTCCAATAAAAAAAAATTACCTCGTATGTAATGAAATGGGTAGCTTTATCATTTCATAAGAAAAAAATTAGAGAAAATATATTAATTCAGGAAAACTTGGCTTATTAGGCAAATCGGGCCTTGCATAGTAGGCCAAAAAGTGAGTTCTGGCTACTAGGTACGACATATATATATATATATATATATATATATATATATATATATATATATATATATATATATGTAAATTAATTTCTTCAAGAGATACCAACACCAGAAGGTGTATCCCGCTTCACGATTTATATACACTAAGAGTATAATTTAGTCCTGGACTGTGTTCCAGACTACAGTGTTCCTGCTGGTTGGTCAGTAAGCTGTCGTTGTGGCCATAATACCTTCCAGAGGTTGATATGCGTTAAGCTCAGCACCAAAGCCAAGGGGTGGAGACCCATTCGTCATACGAAGGCATATTTTACTTAGCGGTGATTTCATAAGGCTCCGTGTCACCATTTGGTATACATACCAATGTGTTCAGAAATTAGATTATACCTTCAGTCTTTGTCAATATCACAAACACACGCAAACAGGTACAGACAGGTGACATGATAACAACGTATAAGATAATAAGAGGAAAAGATATGGAAGTGGGTAAGTGAGAGACGAGTGGATCGGTGAGAGAGATGAGTTGTTTTTGTTTAAGATTCGCTCCATGGAACAAGTAGTTCCAAGTAGAACGGGCTATGGTGAGCCCATTGAGAGATGAGAATGAATTGGTAATGTTTAAAACTCGAATCCTGTCAACCATCTTGTGTTGCGAATTAATTAAAGCGGAACCCATTATCACTGAGACACAGGTGAATATAGTGATTGCAGAATATGAGAAAAAGCTAAAGATTACACACATTTTAACGACTGCAAAGCTTATTTCATTTCTTAATGCTCGCCTCCGTTCTCATTCATACTCTACGCACCGCTATTAATTTATGTAAAGACATGAGACTATTAACTTTTTGCTCTTATTTTAACCCCTGACCTGACGCAGTAAAGTCAGAGGAAGGACTGATGGTATGCGTATATGCCGGTGACCACGTTTGAGGTGCGGCAATAATCAGGCTAATGTCTGACCAAACTCGTTATTAGTCACATAAATACATATTGCAACCATCCTTGTTCCCATAAGATTACCAGGCCGACACGACCCTACCAGAGATATTCACAGATAAACGAACATACAGACAATTGTGCATACAAATTGACGCATTACCGAAGATTTAGATAATGAAACTAACTGCAGTGTATAGTCCAGAAGTAAGTTGGGACAAGACAGGCATGACTTGTCTGGCCAGGCAGGAGGGCGCTGCGGGACGAACTGTATATTCAGAGCGCGCGAGACAGATCAGATTGTTTGTGGAGTTAATCGAAAGGTTATATCACAAATCCATGCAAATATACGTTTTATATGCCTCAGTAATTATCAAAGACGTGTGTGAGTTATCTAGATGTCTATTTAAGTATTTCATTCTGATTTTCTCTCTGATACTACTTAATAATATTAGAGTTTTACCTTACATATTTCAGTATAAATGTTTGAGTTTATGAACTCCTCCAGCAGTTTGTACTCACCATATTTGTTTTTAGGGTTGAGAATTATCTCTACCCCGTTTTTTCTGTCTGATCAGTTAATGCAATGGCATTTCCCATCGTTCTTCACTTTGCTGCTCCTTATTGAACTTGTCTTGATAATTTGTTCTCGTAGTCTTTTCCATTTACGTTCAACTCTTGCACTAAGATTATTTCTTGATGTTCCTCACCGTCTCTCATTGTAAACATTGTTTCTTTGGCCACTGTCAATTCCCCTCGATATTTTAGAGGTTATTATATCTTTACAGTCTCTCTCCAACCTTAAGTCCCTAAGTTCTGGGAAAAGTCTTGTCTCAAACTTCAGAACTTTCTAGTGTTAGCTTGGACCCATTTAGACGGGGATACAAAGACCGAGATGCATATTCAAATCTTGGACTTACATAGATTGTATGTTTAGTTCTAGAGAGAACTTTATCTTGGATATCATGGTTACAATCAATGTTTTAATGTATGGATATGTGAAAACAACTTTCTACTGTGCACAACTACACAAGGGCAGGGATGGGTTCATAAGTGATGCAGCTTAGAAGTAATATAAATAAAAATTGTTCTTCATTCTTTAAAATGGACAAGCAAATTTTGGGTAAATTGTTAAGATGTCCAGAACACCTGAGTCAATAAAATAGTTACACAGTTGGTGGTACAAGAGGCCAGGAGGTCTAAAGTCCTTTACGGTTTCACATTCATCAATAGTGTTCTAGTGAATGCATTAAAGGTTTGTCACAGAGTTTACAATCTGAGTATTCTGGTAGTGGCTCAGCCTCACTAACCTGCCAGATGTGTCTATAGCGCAATGACTACATCACATTGCCTGGTCCGGTTACTGTGCTGACCATACAAATACCTATTATTACAAAACGTCATAACTTTTAATACTGCAGCTTTCAGGTCTGGGCATTTCTTAGTTCTTCTAAATAATAACTGCATTAGATAGTGATTGGATAACGCAGTGTGGGGAGTTGTGGGTAAGACTGTAGCAGCGTAAGATGACAGACACTGCCAATGAGAAAGAGATAGAGACGTAGAAGGGAAGATCAGGGTGGATATGGCGCGGGGAAGGGGAGACGAGGGGCTCCGCCAAATCTAATTATAATGAAGCGTGAAGACAAAGAAAGCGAGTGAAAATATCGGTGTTATTTTCAACGGGTGATTAGTGTTGGCAGG
>WNGS01169498.1:8404215-8424575 GCA_020271785.1 Procambarus virginalis
ACTTCATCTGACTTACTGTCACATATTAACTTCGTAACTGACAAACTATCACCCGCGATTATCTCGATCACTGCAAATATATTGAGGCATAAAATGCTTGGCACCAGAAAGCAAAAAATCGCCAATCACAGGGTGGAGCTGGGGCGAGGTCGTTCCCAGAGCAATCGCCTTGTTTGTAAACAAGAATTCCGGTCCCAAGCAAACTGCCTTGTGACGCGGTGGAGTGTGATGACCATTGATGTACGTCGCGATGAGATATTATCCAGAGAATATATTGTCTGCAGGTGCGGCAGCGTCGTAAAGAGACGGGGAGCCCAGGCTTGCATGAGGAATGCTACTAAGATAATGATTGAGACGAAGAGATAAATCTTTATTGCTTTCTTGTCTCGTCTAGTGGGAGAGAGGCAGGAGACGGAACACCGTCGGGTGTGCAGTCACATTCTATATGTACTGCAAATTGGCTCATCCTCATCTGGTATTATTGCATCGTCAAACGTTCCTCCAAATAGGTCTATATACGCTGAGAGTATATTTTAGTTCTGGATAATATATAGGACTTTAGGTAATCTTGCTGGTTAGTCAGTATCAGCAATTGTGGTGGCCTAAATATCCCATCTATGGTTGATGGGCCTTAAACCCAACACTAAACCATAGAGATACGTAAATCTGTGTATCTATGTATTTACGTATGTAGGTTAGCTTAGCATTTTAAAAGCATCGAATCACCTTCTGTGGTTGATTGTTCAATAAACCCTTGAACTATATGTTTAACACATCTCTAACCCTGTCCATGGAGGACAGAAGAAAATGTATATATGCTGGTTAGCATTGTAAATGTGTGGCCACGTCTGTGGTAGAAAAAAAAACTAAACCATACCAGATTTAGTGTGGATTAATTTATAGGGAAAGAATAGTTGGAGGACTAGTGTGACTGAAGGTAGTGCGTTGTAGGCTGGTGTTAAGGTATCGTACTGCGTCTGTGAAGCGCATAACTTCACAGTTACAAGCAAATGAGCGTGTTTGCAACTTTCAGCCCATGTCTCTCTTTCTCTGTCTCTACCAATCCGCTTCTCAATTGCCTTTTATCGTGCTAGACATGCTGAACGACCAATATCGTACCTAAATTCAGCATAATTGTAAACGTGGTTAAATGTATTTGACCTATAATGAAGCTTGATGTGTGGTGTTGTTAAGAAGCTTCCGTAATGAGTGTGTATTATGAAATTAGATGAGATTGATTTAGGTTTTGTTAGATTAAAAAAACTATGACTTGCGAAAGTATACTCAGTGGTATAATATAATTTTTGTCGAATTTTGAGACGCACGACAATTAATTTTGCGCTTATAAAAAATCCAGTGGCGTTGAATCAGTATATGTACGATTGTGTACAAAGTACCACGTTCATTTTCGAATTCACGTTTTCTCCCTAATTGTATATTGTTTGATGTACCGAGAACGGATCCGGCCTTATAGAAAACTTTGGAGTTCTCTGTGGACGTGTTTGTGGAGGTCCTGTAGAGGTGTTTGTGAAGGTCCTGTAGAGGTGTTTGTGAAGGTCTTGTAGAGGTGTTTGTGGAGGTCTTGTAGAGGTGTTTGTGGAGGTCCTGTAGAGGTGTTTGTGAAGGTCCTGTAGAGGTGTTTGTGAAGGTCTTGTAGAGGTGTTTGTGAAGGTCTTGTAGAGGTGTTTGTGGAGGTCCTGTAGAGGTGTTTGTGAAGGTCCTGTAGAGGTGTTTGTGAAGGTCCTACAGAGGTGTTTGTGAAGGTCTTGTAGAGGTGTTTGTGAAGGTCCTACAGAGGTGTTTGTGAAGGTCTTGTAGAGGTGTTTGTGAAGGTCCTACAGAGGTGTTTGTGAAGGTCTTATAGGGGTGTGTAATGGTCCTATACTTTGTAAAGGTCTTTGCGGTCCAGTGGTGTTTATCGTGGGGTCCTGTAAGTCCTTCTAGAGGTCATTTGAAGGTCCCGCGGTAATCTGGTCATGGGAGTAAGTCATGTACACAATTGTCTTCAAAAGGAATGCAAATAGGAATGAATGAGTTTAATTGGGATTGACATTCATGTAAATTTCTTTATCTTATTTCTCGATATTTAAAAAAAAATAACTTTTAACAAGAGGTCATGAAATAAGAAAAAAACAAAGCTTTTGAATAAGAAAATGCCAATATATATTTTTTTTACAGGCCACTTTCATGTTTATATATTTACAAAATGTTTGTTAAAACTCCACAAATAAACCGCCTGATTTACTGTTTCTGTCGCTAGGAGGTGTTCAGTGTTTGAACATTAATTTTGTATTCTGAGCAGCTTGGTCACAGGGCAACCCGACCTTCTAATAGTACATCGTATTATGACGTATATTTCCTCTAAGGCCAAAAGTTGATATACTGAAAATAGTTGCGGCTCACGAAATCGACGAGATGTCCCGTTTTCTGTTCGTAGATCCTCGGGTAGGTTACGTTCTGGCAATTTAGTACTACAGGGGCCAGATTCACGAAGCAGTTACGCAAGCACGTGCGAACCTGTACATCTTTTATCAATCTTTGGCGGCTTTGTTTACATTTATTAAACAGTTAATGAGCTCCGAAGCACCAGGAGGCTGTTTATAACAATAACAACAGTTGATTGGGAAGTTTTCATGCTTGTAAACTGTTTAATAAATGTAACCACAGCCGTCAAAGATTGAGGAAAGATGTACACGTTCGTAAGTACTTGCGTAACTGCTTCGTGAATCTGGCCCCAGCAGTTTAGTGACGAAAACGCTCGGGAAAACGGACTGCTCAGGAATTCAGAGGCACACTGTGAAGTGTGCCTGGAATGTGAGCGGCAACTGTTGACGGAATGTAAGCGACAACTGTTGACGGAATGTGAGCGACAACTGTTGACGGAATGTGAGCGACAACTGTTGACGGAATGAGAACAACTGTTGACGGAATGAGAGCGACAACTGTTGACGGAATGTGAGCGACAACTGTTGACAGAATGAGAACGACAATTGTTGACGGAATGGAACGACAATTGTTGACGGAATGAGAGAAGCTCAGTCACCCACCAAACAGGTCCTGAGGAACCACTCTTACTGTCTTTGCTAGTCAATTTTAAGATTACCTTCGTTATGAGAATGATGACACGCGATGAGGGCCTTGTCATGACGTCATATGTGTTGTGATTCGTGTCATGGCATGACACGTATTATGGTCCCCCTGAGATGGCCACATACGTGATGGTGTCCGAGTCGTTCTTAAATGCGATGATCTTCAGCGTAAAAAAAACGGACGCTTTAAACAGCTTAAATAATATCATTATTCAACATTCAATGGATCATTTGGCGATAAAAGTATTCATATAATGTATAATGAAAAATACACATTGGCTGTATTTTTTTGGAATCATACATAATACAGTACCATTTGTCCATTAAGGTCCTTAATGACACATAGGCTGCCGCATCATTGTTTACATACTGAATCAGTACCTATTTACAATCTCCAGAAACATGCAAATGTTTCTCACCCCCGGCTCATTAAACCATGACACGAGTAACTTTTGGCCGAGGAAAGGTAGAGACAAAATACAAGAGTTACCACTGAGAATCTGCCGTTGACGAGCGATGTGTTGGATGAGGGGTATACTCTCTTATAATTTAACTTTGGGTTAGCCTCTCCTGTGGCCCCGATAGGGACAAGAAGTAGTAAGGAATATATATACGCCGAGAGATGTTTCCAGTTTATATATATATATATATATATATATATATATATATATATATATATATATATATATATATATATATGCGGAAAACCACAAAGAAATGGAGAAGAGAGATGAACGTTTCGGCTTGTTAAAGCCGTTGTCAACACCAGACTCTGTCTGGTGTTGACAACGGCTTTAACAAGCCGAAACGTTCATCTCTCTTCTTCATTTCTTTGTGGTTTTTCTGCATATACATACATACATATATATATATATATATATATATATATATATATATATATATATATATAATATATATATATATATATAGGGGGGTACCACCTCTGGTGCAATTATAGGGACCCACAGCCTCAGAGAAGGGAACACAGAGCATTCAGGGAAAAACTTGCCATTTAACTCTGAATACATGAGGGTGTTCGCTTCTCCTACCACCCCCTTTTTTATGGTGTACACTTTATTAAGCAAGGTTATACAGTTACATATCTGATTGTATACAAAAAAATGAGCATTAAGAGGACACAAAAATAGTTCGCTTCCTAGAGGCTGTAGATTTCCTCGAACTCCTCCGACGTTGGGCAGGAACCGAGGATGCAGCGAGCATTCCCCCTCTGGATCGCGACACTGAGGCGCTGAAAGAGAAAACTTGCCGCTCTAGGGTCTCTTGTGGTGTCAATGAGCTTGGAACCAAGATCCTTTAGAAACCTTCTTGCACTCTCTCCCCATGGGCCTAGGGTCTCAGACCCTATTGGAACGAAGTTGTACCGATGATCTAATTGCCTATACTTGGCTGACTTGTCTCTTTCTCTGTGTGTCGCCGCGGCTCCTGCTGTGCCGGCAGAGAGGTTGATGTACGTGGCTGCCAGGGTGGATACGCAAGTATAGTCCCATGCCAACTGTCTGCCACCCTTCCACGGACGCAGTGTGATTCCGTCTGGTCGGCCGGCAAAGCTAACAGAGTCACGGTTCAGAAGGTTGCGGGGCTCTCTCTCCGCTGGACACTGGGCAGAGGCAAGGCTTCTTTTAATGATGTCGTTTACTTCGTCGTGTCTAGTGTGCCAACCACCAGATTTTCCACAGTGCAGGCCATGCAATCCATATTCGTCAGCATCTGCCTCGCCGCAAATACACCTATGAACAGTGTGGAGATGAGAGAACATTGAGAGAGATGAGAATGAATTGGAACATTGAGAGAATGAACATTGAGAGAGATGAGAATGAATTGGTAATGTTTAAAATCGAATCCTGTCAACCATCTTGTGTTGCGAATTAATTAAAGCGGAACCCATTATCACTGAGACACAGGTGAATATAGTGATTGCAGAATATGAGAAAAAGCTAAAGATTACACACATTTTAACGACTGCAAAGCTTCTTTCATTTCTTAATGCTCGCCTCCGTTCTCATTCATACTCTACGCACCGCTATTAATTTATGTAAAGACATGAGACTATTAACTTTTTGCTCTTATTTTAACCCCTGACCTGACGCAGTAAAGTCAGAGGAAGGACTGATGGTATGCGTATATGCCGGTGACCACGTTTGAGGTGCGGCAATAATCAGGCTAATGTCTGACCAAACTCGTTATTAGTCACATAAATACATATTGCAACCATCCTTGTTCCCATAAGATTACCAGGCCGACACGACCCTACCAGAGATATTCACAGATAAACGAACATACAGACAATTGTGCATACAAATTGACGCATCATCGAAGATTTAGATAATGAAACTAACTGCAGTGTATAGTCCAGAAGTAAGTTGGGACAAGACAGGCATGACTTGTCTGGCCGGGCAGGAGGGCGCTGCGGGACGAACTGTATATTCACAGCACGCGAGACAGATCAGATTGTTTGTGGAGTTAATCGAAAGGTTATATCACAAATCCATGCAAATATACGTTTTATATGCCTCAGTAATTATCAAAGACGTGTGTGAGTTATCTAGATGTCTATTTAGGTATTTCATTCTGATTTTCTCTCTGATACTACTTAATAATATTAGAGTTTTACCTTACATATTTCAGTATAAATGTTTGAGTTTATGAACTCCTCCAGCAGTTTGTACTCACCATATTTGTTTTTAGGGTTGAGAATTATCTCTCTACCCCGGTTTTTCTGCCTCTGATCAGTTAATGCAATGGCATTTCCCATCGTTCTTCACTTTGCTGCTACTTATTGAACTTGTCTTGATAATTTGTTCTCGTAGTCTTTTCCATTTACGTTCAACTCTTGCACTAACATTATTTCTTGATGTTCCTCACCGTCTCTCATTGTAAACATTGTTTCTTTGGCCACTGTCAATTCCCCTCGATATTTTAGAGGTTATTATATCTTTACAGTCTCTCTCCAACCTTAAGTCCCTAAGTTCTGGGAAAAGTCTTGTCTCAAACTTCAGAAATTTCTAGTGTTAGCTTGGACCCATTTAGACGGGGATACAAAGACCGAGATGCATATTCAAATCTTGGACTTACATAGATTGTATGTTTAGTTCTAGAGAGAACTTTATCTTGGTACCTGAAAGCTAATCAGACATTTGGTAATTTCACATATGCTGTGCACGATATTTTGTATATGTATCCCTTAAATGCCGCATTTGGAGATATATAAACTCGATATTTCACTCTTCCGGCAGCAATCTCCATTTTAACTTGTAATGAACATTGGAAATTCTTTACCCCGCTAATGCCCTCATTATTTTGAATTTGTCCGGGTAGCAAAACAGAAAGTTGGTTGCATTTCCAACAACAAACATTCTGACCAGAAGGGCATCATTGTAGGCTCTAGCGGTCTCTTTCGGTTTTAACTCCTCTTATCGTCTGCAAACACGTATCAGAACGATCTTATTTGTTCTAACAAGTCATTTATATTTATCAGGGACAGAATGGGCTTCAGTACCGCGCCTTGTGGCACTGTTTGCGACCTTTCGCCAATCCGATTTTCTCTTTCTCATCGCTGCCTTCTGTTTCTTACCCAAGAGGTATTCTCCTCACGCACTCTAGTTACACCAGCTTTGTTTTCATGCTTGTGCAAGTCTTTTATGCGGGAAGTTATCACTCACTTTATTCATTCATAACAGGTCTTCTGTTTTGGATGTACATTATTAACTCTCTCTCTCTCCTATAAATGTTGTATATCTTGTTATGTTCTCTCTCTCTCTCCTCTCTCTCTCTCCTCTCTCTCTCTCTCTCTCTCTCTCTCTCTCTCTCTCCTCTCTCTCTTCCCTCTCCTCTTTCCTCTCTCCTCTCTCTCTCCCGTTACTATACCACCTTGCCTGCTCTCCCGCTTTTTTTCATCCAGGTTTCCCTCTCCTCCAATCACCCCGACAACCCTATCCTTCTCCCCCTATCCCCACCACTCCATCTTCCTCCATTACCCCTTCTCTCATTTCTCTTTCCTGTCCTCCCCCTCTTCTCTCCTACTCTCCGTCATTCCTTCGTTTTCCACCCTCTCTCCACCATTCTCCCTCCTACCCCTCCTCCAACCCTTCCCCTCTCTTCTTTTCTCATTTCAAATATTCTTCTTCTCCTTCCCCCTCTTAAAACATCCTCTCCTGCCCCTTCTCCTTTATTCTCTCCCTATGTCTGTCTGTCTTCCTGTCTCTTTGCCCTCGGCTCTCGGTCTGTCTACATGCCCATCTCTGTCTTTGTATGTCTGTCTGTTTATCTTTCTCATTCTATCTGGCTGTCTCTGCCTTTTGTCACCTATCTTTGTCTCGCTCATACAAAAAAATATAATAATTCTCAGTATAAGATATAATAGGTTAGGTTGGGTTAGGTTTTGTTGGATTTAGTTTCAACAATTCCTTTGACTAATTTCAGTATCAGGTTTTAATTTACGTACATTCCCTAACTTCCATTGAGGTCTTGTCAATCCCTTCTCATATTAGTCCATGATAGGTCTATTCAAGTAATGTTTGTATTCGTCTATACATTTGTATTATTTTTACGGGAAGGCCTCATTGCTTAGAATTCAATAGTCTGTCTTGATGCATCTTGATTATAATGCAAATCGTGTCACTGCAAGCGTAAGGCAGCCTTGTGGCTATCCTGGCCTATAAGACAGTGCTATAACCACGTTCACACCGCCAATATGGGTCACGTGGCCGCTCACCCTTAAATAATAATCAACTGTCGTGACGTCACAGGTGAAAAGTTGCTGACCTTTAACTTCATATTCTAATTAACTGTTTCTCATCGAACTTATGCATACTAAACGCCCGGCCACTTCTACCCTGTTACGTCCCTCTCGGCTTAAATTTATACACATTACACCTGTCTGTGTCTCTCAACAGGCGCTGATTTAATCTGCGTTTCAACTCGCTGCTTATTGGTCACACAGGTTTTGTTTTCAAGTACTTACGTGTGAATGGAAGCTAATGGGTGGTTTTTAGAATGCTTTTAGAATTGCCAAATTGGTTGGAGTAGTCGGGGTGGGGGGGGGAGGCAGTCACTGTTGAGTTACGAGTGTTGACAATGATACAACCGATCTTGTGGCTCAGTGGTCTCGTAGCGATTTCTCTGGGCAAGGAGGGTCGACTAGGCACCGATCGTTAAGTGCTCGCTCCTGTTCACCCAACAGCAATTGCTGGCAAAGTCAAATGAACAAAAAGGATACTGTTTTTTTTAAACTTGTTCTTCAATTACACACCTTATCTGCCGTCAGTTGAAATGAAGTAGTAAATTAGTAGCAGATTATAAATGTAATTTTTTGTAATCGCATCTAGTTATGGGAGACGACTCCTTGTACAATTTCGTAAAATGTGACATTTGTTAACATTACAATCTTTTATACATTCATGATTCTCAGAAGGCAATCATTTGTGGGGGAATGTTCACTACCATGGCAGTAGATCAGACACAAGAGGACAGTGTTCTGTACTGATGTTCATTATTATTATCAACATCTTTATTGACAAAATTTAATTACAATTTTGCCTAATCTGAGGATTTCAATTAAGTCTTATTAAAGTGAGGATAATGCTGTTATTCACTGTCACACAGGGCAGAGGATGATGCACAAAACAATTGGTTTAAACTGTAGGCTGAAGCACATGTATATCATTGCTACAATCAATGTTTTAATGTATGAATATGTAAAATCAACTTTATATTGTGCACTGCCATACAAGGGCAGGGATGGGTTCATAAGAGATGCAGCTTAAAAATAATATATAATTGTTATGGAGCTGATATTGAAAGTCGTGGAGCTGTTATTGAAGGTGATGGGGCGGCTATTCAAAGTGATGGAGCTGCTATTGAAGGTGATGGGGCGGCTATTCAAGTGATGGCGCTGCTATTGAAGGTGATGGGGCGGCTATTCAAAGTGATGGAGCTGCTATTGAAGGTGATGGGGCGGCTATTCAAAGTGATGGCGCTGCTATTGAAGGTGATGGGGCGGCTATTCAAAGTGATGGCGCTGCTATTGAAGGTGATGGAGCTTCTATTGAAGTAAAGGGGAAACTGGATCACAACTAACGCAATAAGTTTGAAAATCGCCCAAGAGCCACAAAGTTACATTGTGCACATCTTCAAGAATGGGCACCAGCGAAGCAGCTCTCATTCCTCAATTACTTTGCGTTCAACTAAGCTCTTGTGTTCATCTACACTTTGCCTTCATCTTCACTCTGCGTTCAACTTTGTGTTCAACTACACTGCCCAAAACACTGCGCACGAAGTTATTGGCATTGTTATAAAAATTAATACTAAAATTATTTTTAAATTAATTAAAAATTAAACATTAATTTTTGATAAGAAAAGTATTATTTAAATATAATTTTCTGAGTGACTTTCGAAAATGTGGAATTTAACAATTCAAGAAATATAGTCACGTGAGATTTTAAGGCATAAAATCTCCAGTCAAACGAAAAATACTCAAATTGTTTAACGCCCAGACGCTGAAGATACAGTGAGAAAGCAATCAACTTGGACAAACAATGACGCCAGCCAGTTTGGAAGACTACACTGGATGCAAACAACGAGGTGTCGACCTCGATGACTTTTCTAAACATGAGAATAAGACGTTCCCTCCAGCGCTTTCAGACTACGAGTGCCAAAGATAAACACAGTTCGATCTCCTGTACTGCTTAAGACATAGGCTATGTAGCGACTGGATTAGCCAGTAGCCTCATTCGTTAATTTTTTTAAATTTTGCCCCGAGGGGCGAGTTTATTGGGCAGCGCCACTCATCTTGTGAGTGGACACACCGCCATAGCAGCATGTACATCACTCCCCAATAGGAAGAAAACCCGCTGGGTTGTTCATCCTGTCACTTGTACCCAGACACAGCTGGGACTTCATTCGTTATAATCAGCCCACCGATGGAACTAAGGGCCATCGCGTTCGCAGAGAATAAATTAACTACAGGGTTAGTAAAAGCTACACAAGTTTGCCCTTGAATTATAGTTTGCAGCCTATACTCTATGAGTTGTCACGTCACATAACTGATGGACTAAATTGCCCGACACAAAGCTAACCGAGGATGCGTGAAGAGAAAACGTAACAGCCTGTCAATATAGCGAGCAACTACAGTATTATCATATTTTGACGTTTGGGATTTTTATGGCAAACTATGATATTTTATTCGAGAGGACACGTTGAGTCCGTCCTCTTGGGCAGGATAGGTTGGTTGGTCTCCCATGGATCAACGTCAGCTCCTACGCTACCCTTGGTGATCCATATAATATACACATTCTAGTAACACACACGTTTCTTAGTTTTGTTGTTCGGCAACATTATGAAGCTAATATAATTGAAGTGACATGGGATAATTATCGGCAGAGCTCTGACTTCGCTTCTTGTAGGGTCGGAGTTCGAACCCCGATAGTTCATGATTTTGTTTTTATTATTTTCTACCACAGACGTGACCACACATTTACAATGATAATCAGTATTTATATATTTTCTGATCTATTAAACAGATCATAAAATAATATCTCCTGATATTACATAAACTTATCAATACAACTCTTCAGTTTTACTGATATTTATATGTGTCGATGGGAACAAATAAAAATAATTTTCGAGTGTGACAGCTTTGAGAAGAGCAAGATTCTCATTACCTTTCTTGGTGACAGGTGTGTATGATACTTGAATGGTGGGGCACAGATAAAGAGGAATATGAGAGAAAGGTAGATTGCACTTAAAAGGAATGTTTGAGTTTAATGAGATTATAGGAATTTTTGCTCAGCCATTTATCATGAAAGGAGTGAGTTGGTATGTCGGCACCAGTCAGTAGGGTGTTAACAGCATTAAATAATTTGTCTCTGAGCAATGCAGGAAGGAGATGTAGGGTCTCTCATGACTTTAAGGCAATAGGTCGTGTTGACTTGCATTATTCACGTTTGTTGCTCTGTTGTTCAAATAACTCTGCGCACGTTACTGATAGATTATAAATATTAAACTAAAATGCAAATTATGGTAACGGTTGTCTAGACAATTTAGAGCCAGGCCTTCGCGAAGAGGAAGATACAAGGATCTATTTTGGTCTCGTAGAACAGTTGGGTTTGTTCTCACCTCAATGTTTACGTTGGGGGTCGATAGGGTCACAAATGTAGCGCGTTCAGAGGCCAGGCTGATCCCATAGACTATGTAACTAGTTACAAGTGAGAGTTTAGTCTACTTTATATTGTGCACTGCCACACAAGGGCAGGGATGGGTTCATAAGAGATGCAGTTCAATTCGGGCCTAGATCCTGATCCCATAAATTGGCTTTGTAATCTCTTTGGCACCGTCCATAGGATGGTTATGTGGTCCATAAACACCGCCCACTGCGGGGTGAGTAATTTGATATGTGGTCTATCAAACACCGCCCACTGCGGGGTGAGTAATTTGATATGTGGTCTATCAAACACCGCCCACAGGATGGCTATGAGGTCTGTCATAAACACCGCCCACAGGATGAGTATGTGATCCATCATAAACACGTTGGGCTGTGTTGATCATGATTATCCTTATGATTATTAAGGATAATCGAGAATAAACACAGTAAATGAGCTAGCTTTTCTGGTATTGAGCGTTATCCTCATTCCGCCTGGCCATTAATCACTCCTCAGCCAGCAAACAGCGTCTGCCTCTCTCCCAGCAGTGACCAAACAAAGAATATTTTGGTTGCTGGCGAGTGTTTGCGGCTTCCTCACGTCGCCGTTTGGGAAAGTTGATGCAGGTGTTGGCGGTCATGACACATGTGCGCAAGCGTTGCGAGGCACGACACATGCGCAGGTGATACCAGTTTTGCCAATCATAATGCAGGTGTTGCCAGTCTAAATTCGCGAAGGTAAGCCAGGGGACGTGGGGGTATAAGTACAGGATATCTGTAATAGACTTTTTACAGTGTTTAGGGGAGTGAGTTTAAGAGGCTGTCGTAGGTGACGCCATCTTCACCATGTGCTGTACTTTTACCCTTTTTCATAGCGCCCCTTACTTCTTGGGCTGTGATTGGGTCCCCATATTCATCATCACTAGACAGTGCTCTTGTTATCCTAATCCTTCTGTCATCATGTCGCAGGAGCTGTTCCCTGCTGATTTCTGCAGGAAGGGAGGAGGAGGATGCTCCATCACTCCACTTGTGAATTAGTTCTTCAGCCTTACCCTGGAGACTTACGTCCATGTGTTGACCAGACCACATACTAGAAGGTGAAGGGACGACGACGTTTCGGTCCGTCCTGGACCATTCTCAAGTCGATTGTGAGACAGTCGACTTGAGAATGGTCACATTCACAATCGACTTGAGAATGATCCAGGACGGACCGAAACGTCGTCGTCCCTTCACCTTCTAGTGTGTGGTCTGGTCAACATACTTTAGCCACGTTATTGTGACTCATCGCCTGCATACATCCATGTGTGTCTGTGAATTTGCTGTAACGGGGTATTATGATAACTTTCCATGAAATAATTAAGTACTCTCACAGCATCAACGATGCACTTTTCTACACCTACTTGGTCTTAAATTTATTTAAAATAAAATAAACATCTGAACAAAAAGATCAAAACTTACTAATAATGACTGATGTCTTATACTTTATCCATATTACATTATATAAAAAACGTCATGTCCATAATTATTAAATATGAATGTTGCATTAAACGATATCGAAAATTGTACAATAAAATGGATATGTATAATTAGTAATAGTGAACGGATTAAGGGATAGTTGGATAATACGACCTTGGGGGGATAAGAATGGATTATACACTTGAGTAGTAATCGAGGGATATGTATTGTAGGATTAAGGATAGTGGGAATAATCATGGATAATATAAAAAATAAAGGATAATGAGGTTAATGAAAGGTAATGGAGAATAATGGCGAGGGAAAATGCGGATAAGGATGAATAATAAATAATTAAAACAATAAAGGGTACTGAAGATAATGAAGGATAATGCGGACAATGAAGACTATTGTGGATAATTAAGGATAATGGGCTTAAAAAGCATAATGGATATATAATCATGGATACTAGAAATAATAATAAATATTAAGGATATTGGAGACTGGATATAATAATGGTAAAGGTACATTGAAGGATAATAGGTACAATCAAGGCTAATCCGGATAATCAAGAATTAAGTGGATATTGGATAATCATGGATAATGAGGATAAATATGGATTACGTAGATAACCAATTTCAATGGGGCAAATTAAGCATAATTAAGTATTGAAAAAAGGATAATCAAAGATAATTGGGATTAGGGATAATGGGGTTAATCAAGGTTAATTGGGATAATCAAATAAAATTAGGATAATTATAATGGGGCTAATGAAGGAAAATGAGGATTAACACGAATAACGAGAACAATCAGGTATTCAAAGATAAACTAGGATAACGGGTAAACTAAGATAATGGAAAACTTTCACTAAGTGATGTTTATTTTAGCTTCCTTAGAATCAAACTTAAACTATAAGCATGTAGTGGTCTTTATATAACCATTACTTTCAATCAAGACATCCAATTATATGTAATAGTTGGTAGATATAGCAAATATATGCAGGGGTTTTCAGCCGGAGGACAGAAGAAAATGTATATATGCTGGTTAGCATTGTAAATGTGTGGCCACGTCTGTGGTAGAAAATAATAATAATAATAATAAAAAAGCCATAGCTGATATATGTAAGGGTTGGTAGACATAACTGATATGGAAGGGTTGGCAGACATTACATCTATCATGCCAATTTTAAGTTCGCTGCAACAAACAGCCCATTAGACTGTAACTTTATTTTGTCATAGAAGTCAGTAGAAAAAGGAAACTTGACTTTATATTTAGATGAGTCATAGATCCAGTACACTACACTACGCTACGCTACACATTTGTTCATAGATCCATTACACTACACTACACTACACATTTGTTCATAGATCCAGTACACTACACTACACATTTGTTCATAGATCCAGTGTTACCGGCTTGTAGTTATAATGGATAAGCCCGCTACGGACGCATGGTAACTGGTCGTGTACAGTGCTTTAGTGTTGCCATGTTACCGCAGACGATGAGTCAATAACATGGCTGATGATATGATGATCAAACCACAATTCAGAAGATGGACTTCGTTTTGTGGTCTGTTCTGGATCATTATCAAATCGAGTATGGCTACGGGCTCACCATAGCCCGTGCTACTTTGAACTTTTAGTTCCAAGTAGCGAATCTTAAACAACAACAAATCGTGTGGACTTGATAATGGTCCACTGTACACAGTAACCTTGTCATTCTACTGTGTACAATGCTTCAGTGTTGCCATGTTATTGTGTATCGTGAAGATAATTGGCTTTGCTTACAAGTACGCGTGTTATACACTCGGTATTTTGTGATATTTTATTTACAAAATCTTTATAGAAAACGTGTGACTGAAGGTATAACTTAAGTCGTTGATGTTTATTATTGGCAAACCGTTACCTGACGAGGGTGTAATTAACCCTTGGCCAGGTCTGTGTGCAGGGCTCTCAGGTGTGTCTAATGTTCCCCGGCGATTGAAACCAATGTTTATATCTTAAGGAAATTTTAACGAAAGATATTTTTTTCGTATCATTTTACCAGATTTTTTCATTTTTTTTATTTTTATATCTTTTTTATATTTTTATATTATATTTTTTTATATTTTTTATATTTGAGTTTCTGGGAAGTTTTAAAGATGTTTTTGAATATAACCAGAAAGTTTGTATCAGTGATTCCAGCCCGAATTTTCATTGCATTTTTTTAGATTCCTCATCACACATAGAGATCACACTAACGTGATGCATCAAATGAACAAATCCACAAGAGCCGTGACGAGGATTCGAACCTGTAAGGATTCCAGTAAGTTCAGTAGAACTTCGGTTTCAACCCTTTTAACCCTGTCGTAGCTCAGTCGATTAAGGCAGTGTCTGGGATGCTCCCGGACGCAGGTTCGAATCCTCCACACGGCCCTTGTGGATTTGTTCATTAGATTCCTCACTTAAAAATGAAGTTTAACAAATGTCTGTAATGTTCATTTTCGTCTTTTAGCGGGTGTTATGCGTCTGGCTAAGTTAATAACTCAACATCCTCAGGAATGCAAATACAACATAACCAACATAGTGTATTCCATTTCACTGTTGCTGCTATTGTCCTTTTGTATTCCGTCTGCATCTGAGTATACATAGTTGAACTTATTCACTACGAATGTAGTTTGGTAATGGATGCATGTAGGGCTCACGACCTCATATTACTAATGAGGAGAAAGTGCTAGGTCAGGATGACTATGTAACACTTGGAAGGGATATAATACAAGGAGCTGGAATGTGAGAATGGTGGTTAAGGAATGTCCAATCACTTGGACCACAATTGCACCAGAGGTGGTACTCCTTTTTTTTATATAAAAGATCAAACATACCATTTCTGATTATAATTTCACGTTGCTTAGTGACATTCTATCAACGGATTGAATGTTTTTTAATACATAAATTTTGATACTTGTGTATGAGAGTCAATGTTGACTACGATTTAACTTGTATGATCTGATGCCAATATGCAAGCAATAATGGGTATTGAGATTGATACAGAAGATCGTGGTCTGGGAGGATTGACTAGATGCCAGTCCTAAACTGCATGCCTCTGTTAAACCCCCAGCAGTGATTAGGGAGCTGGTTGTTAAACAACTGGCGGGTCATATTCTAGGGAAACTAGTACATAAGGCTAAGGGAAGGGAAAAGCTTTCAGCCTGCTAACAGGAGTCAGTGGGTACAAAAAAACCTATATATATATATATATATATATATATTATATATATATATTATCAATTTGCTACGAGTTTATGAATGATATAATATTAATACAGCTCTGAAAGTATATATGTATGTCTGCAGGTTCAGTGAAATCATTGGCTACAAGAGAGAGTCGAAACCTGAAGAAAATAACACAAAACTCAGAGACACAAATGTGTGCGAAATTCTTGTTTCTTTTCGTAGCGCGTCGGGGGGAGAGAAAATAAACACTGGTTTGTAGTGACGTTGAGACTTGGTCGCCATTTGTTGACTCGGAGTGATGATACAAGAGTCCCAGATGCTTATTGCAGTACGCTCTTGACCACGATGGACAAGCACCTACACAAGCAAGCACTAAATTCACACGCAGAAATCATACTCACACACCACGCACACACACACGAAAACGCCATGGTGTTGTGGCTTGCAAGAATGTATCATTAATCCCACAGATTTGTATTTTACTACTCATGGTACCTTTTTGTATAATATATATATATATATATATATATATATATATATATATATATAAAATAGTTGATATATATAAACTTGATATATATATATATAGAATATATATATAATATATATATATATATATATATATATAATGACAAAAACGTGGAATTGTAAGCGTGCAGACAAATGAGCCAATATAATATAAACAAAAAGAACACAAACGCATAGTCACACGCAAAAGGAAATCACGCACGCGCCAGTCAATTATAATCACGTAATTATGCTTGCTGGAGTTGAACTTTGGCTCTTCGGTGCCCCTCCTCTCAACTGCCAATCAACTGGTGTACACGTACACTTTCACCGGTATACACACACACACGGGGACCAGGAGCTGAAGCTTAGCCGTCGTAAACAAAGCTAGGTGAGGAATGTGACAAGCGGCGTCCCCCAAGACTCGCTCTCTGACCATTAATGTTTAATTATGTAAATGACCCACCCGAGGGAGGGAGCTTGTACATGTCAATGTTTACAGAAGACGCGGGCGCCAGGAAGTAACCCGTTCTCTTGGGTTACCACTCCCTAGAAAGTTCAACGTTGTAGCCTAACCAAAAAAATATTAACCCCCCTGCAACTTACCTAAGCTATCGAATCTGATTCGAAAACGGGGATATTTGTGAGTCTGCTTTTCATGATAGGTGTATTTGTAATGTGGTTATGATAACGAAAACCTACGTTACCTTGGACGGTTTGAATGAAGAATGTTGAACTGCTGAAAATTTCAGGAATATATTGACAAACTCCAGGAGTGGGAATACAAATGGTTGCTTTAATCCAAGCAAATGTAAGGGAAATGAGGATGGGAAGAAGAGAGAGTAGACCAGGATATATCTATACACCAAAAGGGAAGATATCGGCAGGAATCGTAAAGAGATCAAGATATGCGAGTCGATGTAATCCCAAACATCACCAGAGGCACACACAAACTGGGCAACATCGGCGAACATTACAAAATTTAAAAACCTAAATACGGACTCTTCCACTTTACACAATTGAGAATTTGCAGCATCGTCCAGGAATCCTTATGATGAAATAATTCAAGAATGTAACATGTATAGAAATTTGCAACAGGTACAAAGCTTAGGCTTCGACGATAGGCTCCTCTCGTGCCGTGTTCACCTTGTACATAAAATTGTCAAAATCATTATTTTAATAAAGTAAATTGGCAGATTATTCCATATATATTCTCAGCGATGATTATCAATATTGATTTATATCAATTTGTGGCAAGGTATATATGACGCCGAGAGTAAGTTATACTTGTGGCCGACACAGATAGTCCACATCTCTGTGCCAGAAGAAGGTTTCTACAAGAAGTGTTAGTTACGCCTGTAGTTATCCATCCGTTATTTGCCAAAAAAAAAACACACATTTTTCTGAGAGTAACACGATTAAAATTGATGGGTGAAAAGATTACTAAGTCTGTCGACCTGTTATCTGTTGGTCGACAGGTCGTGTGTCGCTACGACCTGTCTCATCACTGAAGATATTTGCCCAACCACTTGAAACACCCAGTAGCGCGACGGCCTCGCTTCTTGCAGGATCGGCGTTCAATTCCCCTATGATCTAAGCGGTTGGGCCGCGCTCTTTCATCCCCTGTCCTCGTGTTCCTGTTGTTGTTTCAGATTCAGCTACTTGGAACAAAAAGTTCCAAGTAGCACGGGCTAGGGTGAGCCCGTAGTGGACTTACCCGGCACAGGAGTGGAGCTGTAACTGTTCTTCCCTTGTGTTACAGATACCTGTCCTTGTATGCCCTCTAAGTGCTGTATAGACATGCTGGTCTAGGGATTCCTACACATCACTGTAGACAAGAGCACATCACCGTAGACAGACAAGAGCACATCACCGTAGACAGACAAGATCATATCACCGTAAACAAGAGCACATCACCGTAGACAAGAGCACATCACCGTAAACAAGATCATATCACCGTAGACAGACAAGAGCACATCACCGTAGACAGACAAGAACACATCACCGTAGACAGACAAGATCATATCACCGTAGACAGACAAGATCATATCACCGTAGACAGACAAGAGCACATCACCGTAGACAGACAAGATCATATCACCGTAGACAGACAAGAGCACATCGCCGTAGACAGACAAGAACACATCACCGTAGACAGACAAGAGCACATCGCCGTAGACAGACAAGAACACATCACCGTAGACAGACAAGAACACATCACCGTAGACAGACAAGAGCACATCACCGTAGACAGACAAGAGCACATCACCGTAGACAGACAAGATCATTTCACCGTAGACAGACATGAGCACATCACCGTAGACAGACATGAGCACATCACCACTACGTGCCACATCACTGCCCAACCTGTCAAATCACATCAACAATGGCGCCAATACAGAAAGATATAAGCTGCAAGTCTTGAGTCAAGTAACAGCATTTGACTGCATTGAAAGATGCTGAAGGAAGCTTATTATCTTGCGCAGTGCAAGCATAATCAACCTATCATCTTACCCGCGACACTGAGCGCCTCGCTGGCAAAGATTATTCCTATATAAGGACATCGTTTTGATGTTGATGTAAGGGCGTAACGTCACTGTATGTGATGTCATGTAATGTCACTGTAAGAGGCTTACTCATCGAATTTCTCCTTAGAACACGATCCGTTCATCGGTTTACAACCAGGTGCCCAATTACAGCTGGGGGAACAGTTAAGGAAAGGTAATTAACAAGAGAAAGCTCTAACCCGTTACGAGTATATAGCACTTGGAAAAGATCAGGATTTAGGGGGGCTGAGGGGAGGAATGGTGCCAAACCACTTCGGGTATTGAACGCCGACCTGCAAGAAGCGACACCGTTGTTATCCCGTCGCGTACTAGTGGTTGGCGCGGACAGTTGAGCTCGCCTGATGCTCAGTCGAACCTCCTTGTCCAAGACCCGAACCCGGCCTAAATATGTGGCGAGGCGTGAGGCGAGTGTGTTTACCACTGCACCACCTTCTCTCTCTCTCTCTCTCTCTCTCTCTCTCTCTCTCTCTCTCTCTCTCTCTCTCTCTCTCTCTCTCTCTCTCTCTCTCTCTCTCTCTCTGGTCTCTAACAACCTCGTGTCACAACCACCCAACAGCGGGGCGTCAGTCCTCCTTGTTGACACAGAAACTGAGCTTAGACAACGCTGCTGGAGAACCCGTGTTGCAACTGTGCAGTCTGCTGCTGCCTGCTGGCCGCCCTCAGTGACATCTGTCACTCCCCGTCACTCTCGCTTGTCACAAACTTACTCCCAGTTGCTCTCCCCTGCCGTCACGCCAGGTGTCACTCTTGGTGTCACTGTCACACGAGGTGTCACTCTTGGTGTCACTCGAGGTGTCAACATTGCAACGTTGATGTCATCTTCGTGAACAGCATCACATTCATTTTCATAAGGTTATTTATTTTATATTTCATCTTCACCTTCATCATATTTATCCTCATAATCAGTATCACCCTCAACATGTTCGTCTTCCATGCGTCGACTATGATACACTATCGACGACTTTATCGTTAAATTCACTGTCGTCGTCATCATGGGCATCATTCTGTGTCTTTGTGTATCATCATTAATCACCATCAGAGTCATCTCCGCTGGTGTCATTGTTACCGGACGATAAGCGTGAGAGCCAGAAATTGCCTCGTCAGGGGATGGCTGTGTCGTCCGCCGTTGGCTGATTGGACTACCTAACCTGGCAACGACTGACGGTAACCTAGATCCGGATTCACGAAGCAGTTACGCAAGTACTTACGAACGTGTACATCTTTTCTCCTTTCCTCAATTGACGGCTTTGGTTACATTTATTAAACAGTTTACAGCCATGAAAACTTGCCAATCAACTGTTGTTATTGTTATAAACAGCCTCCTGGTGCTTCGGAGCTCATTAACTGTTAAATATTTGTAAACAAGGCCGCCAAAGAT
>WNGS01169498.1:8445445-8456822 GCA_020271785.1 Procambarus virginalis
TCGCGTTCTGTCCTGTGTTGATACTTTCAATACCCTATAATATCCCCTGTTATGTCCATTCATCCACTTGTAAACCTCTATCATGTCACCCCTAACTCTTCGCCTTTCCAGTGAATGCAGATTAAGCTTTGTTAATCTTTCTTCATATGAAAGATTTCTAATTTGGGGAATTAACTTAGTCATCCTACGCTGCACACGTTCAAGTGAATTTATATCCATTCTATAATATGGCGACCAAAAAACTGAACTGCATAATCTAAATGGGGCCTAACCAGAGCAAGGTATAGCTTGAGAACCACACCAGGTGTCTTGTTACTTACGCTGCGATTAATAAATCCGAGTGTCCTATTTGCCTTATTACGAACATTTATGCATTGATCCTTTTGTTTTAAATTATTACTAATTATAACTCCCAGATCCCTTTCGCAATCCGACTTCGTAATCTCAAACACCATCTAGCTCGTATCTTGTAACTCTATCATCAATACCTAGCCTCAGAACTTTACATTTATCAGCATTAAACTGCATCTGCCAGTCCTTTGACCATTTCAAAACCCTATCTAGATCAACTTGAAGTGATAGTGAGTCCTCCTCCGAATTAATTTCCCTACCGATTTTCGTATCATCGGCAAATTTGCAAATGTTGCTACTCAAACCTGAATCTAAATCATTTATATATATTATAAACAACAGAGGTCCCAAGACAGAGCCTTGAGGCACTCCACTTACAACATTTTCCCACTCTGACTTGACTCCATTATACTAAACTCTGTTTCCTTTGGTATAGCCATTCCCTAATCCAGCTTAATATAGCACCACCAATACCATGAGCCTCTATCTTTTTAATCAGTCTTTCGTGTGGCACTGTATCGAAAGCTTTGCTAAAGTCAAGGTACACAACATCATATCCTTACCACTATCAACTGCCTCAACAATGCTAGAATAAAAAGATAACAAATTTGTTAAACATGAACGGCCATTTATAAAACCATGTTGCGACTCAATTATTAATTTATGTTTTTCAAGATGAAGACGAATTTTATTTGCTATTATAGATTCGAGTAACTTTCCCACAATAGACGTTAGGCTAATTGGTCGATAGTTAGACGCAAGTGATCTATCTCCTTTCTTAAAAACTGGTATCACATTAGCAACTTTCCAAAACTCTGGCACTGTGCCTGACTCTATTGATTTATTAAATATGATTGACAGTGGGTCACAAAGCTCCTCTTTGCATTCTTTAGTGCCTCGGGTGATAGGATTCTTAGGGTGTACACCACCCAGGTCTCCTTTTGTGTGATTCCGGGAGTCTTTCACCTCTCAAATATTGCCGAGTGTCAGTCTTTTTCCATAGATTCATTACCTTGCATTTGCTGAAAGTCAATTCAAAACACTCACTTGAGACAATTATTGTAGTTTGTCATTCTGGTTATGTTCATTATTTTTGTTTATCTTCGATAGATATATCTTATCTACCCCCATCTGGTAAATCGTTGTTCATCTATGTTTACCTGAAGGCTACTATCTCTAGTGGCGTAGATGAGGACAGGAAGACGGCGCGGGATCATTGGTAATGATCCCGCGCCTCCATGATTCAGATGGTTCATGATAATGATGCAGCCTCCATGGCAGCCTTGTGTGCTAAAGCCTGGCGACGTTTTTCCATTCGTGATGCACCACCTTCGTTGATACTATAAAATTTATCTCCGACTTCAGTTCCGAGGGATCATTGGTAATGATCCCTCTATAACCTCTCTGCTTCACGAGATACTTTTTACTGCTAAGATGCTTGGTTTCTTCATTTTTACCATCAACGTTACGCTGCCATTGCGGGCTTCATCACCCTATACAAGAAGAGCGGTTGGTAAGATAATATTTAACATTAGTGAACACGTGCCAGAATTTCGTTACTACCGCTCTTTCTATTCAGTTGTTCTTCTCTTTCCAATTACCTGTTCCCGCGTCTTACATGGTATGTATGCGATGCACACCAGACCTGTAGCTTACTGCCTCTTGGCTCAAGTGTTTTGTTTATTGACACTACGTTGGCTGACTTCCAGTTATATAATGGCTCTCCTATTTCCAGGGTCTTGCTAATATGCACAAGTTACCAAAACAGGGTTTTCCCACCACTTAACACTAAATAGTGAGATGCAACTGGTTCCACTGTGTTGTGTTACGCTTTATCAGGTTCGTCATTACTTCAATGGTAATTTCAGTGTTCAAGTTCAGATTGATTTCCCAAGTCCAAGTCATCATTGTCCAGGCAGTTCTTGTCCTTGTGTATACTTTCCTAATACTGCCTCGCAGGTTGAACTTCGACACTCTAGTTCCGCCTTTCAACTGCGTGCACGTGTGTACTTAAGTACACACGAAAGTACTTAAGGAAATTCCTGTTTCAATTTTCCTCCGTGGTCGGACACTGTCACATTTTTAATCATGTGTTTATTTTTCGTGATTTACACACACACACACACACACACACACACGTATATATATATATATATATATATATATATATATATATATATATATATATATATATATATATATATATATATATATTTCTTTCACCCTGAAAGAATATGAAGCCTTTTCACCCTGATGCACCTGTTCATCTAGCAGTAAATAGGTACCTGGGAGTTAGACTGCTGCTACGGGCTGCTTCCTTGCTTTTGGGGATGTGTAACAAAAAGGAGGCCTGGTCGAGGACCGGGCCGCGGGGACGCTAATCGTGGATGACTCCCGAAATCATCTCAAGATAACTAACCCTGTCAATTCCTCTGATAATTTTGTAGGAAGTGATCATGTCTCCCCGAACTCTCCTGTCATCTAGCGACGTGAGATGCATTTCTGTGTATTCACCTAGTTGTGCTTGCGGGGTTGAGCTCTGCTCTTTCGGCCCGCCTCTCAACTGTCAATCAATCAACTGTTACTAACTACTAATTATTTTTTTGTTCTTCCCCTCCCCCACACACACGCCACCAGTCAAGTCCCGGTACTGAGAGGTATGAGCTACGAGAAAAGACTAAAGGAGCTGAACCTCACATCCCTGGAAAACAGAAAAGTAAGGAGAGACATGATAACCACCTACAAAATTCTAAGGGGAATTGACAGGGTGGACAAAGACAAACTCTTTAGCATGGATGGAACACAAACAAGGGGACACTGGTGGAAACTTAGTACCCAAATGAGCCACAGAGACATTTTTCCGTGTAAGAGTAGTTAACAATTGGAATGCATTAAGCAGTGATGTGGTGAAGGCTGACTCCATACACAGTTTCAAATGTAGATTTGATAGAGCCCAGTAGGCTCAGGAACCTGTACACCAGTTGATTGACAGTTGAGGCGAGTCCAAAGAGCCAAAGCTCAATACCCGCATGCACAACTAGGTGAGTACACACGCACAGGAAGCAGCCCGTAACAGCTGTCTAACTCCCAGGTACCTATTTACTGCTAGGTAACAGAAGCATCAGGGTGAAAGAACTCTGCCTATCTGTTTCCGCCGGCGCCGGGAATCGCACCCCGGACCATAGGACTGCATATCCAGCGTGCTGTCCACTCAGCCAACAGCGCCCTGTGTGTGTGTGTGTACTCACCTATATGTACTCACCTATATGTGTCTGCAGGATCGAGCATTGACTCTTGGATCCCGCCTTTCGAGCATCAGTTGTTTACAGCAATGCTCTGTCCCATTTCCCTATCATACCTGGTTTTAAAATTATGAATAGTATTTGCTTCCACAACCTGTTCCTTGAGTGCATTCCATTTTCCCACTACTCTCACGCTAAAAGAAAACTTTCTAACATCTCTGTGCTCATCTGAGTTTCCAACTTCCATCCATGTCCCCTCGTTCTGTTACTATTCCGTGTGAACTTTCGTCTATGTCCACTCTGTCAATCCCTCTGAGTATTTTATACGTTCCTATCATGTCCCCTCTCTCCCTTCTTTCTAGTGTCGTAAGGCACAGTTCCCTCAGGCGCTCCTCATACCCCATCCCTCGTAGCTCAGGGACGAGTCTCGTTGCAAACCTCTGAACATGTGTGTGTGTGTGTGTGTGTGTGTGTGTGTGTGTGTGTTTGTGTGTGTGTGTGTGTGTGTGTGTGTGTGTGTGTGTGTGTGTGTGTGTGTGTGTACTTACCTAATTGTGCTTGCGGGGTTGAGCTTTGGCTCTTTGGTCCCGCCTCTAAACTGTCAATCAACTGGTGTACAGATTCCTGAGCTTACTGGGCTCTATCATATCTACATTTGAAACTGTGTATGGAGTCAGCCTCCACCACATCACTTCCTAGTGTATTCCATTTATTAACTACTCTGACACTGAAAAAATTCTTTCTAACGTCTCTGTGGCTCATCCGGTACTAAGTTTCCACCTGTGTCCCCTTGTTCGTGTCCCACCCGTGCTGAAGAGTTTGTCTTTGTCCACCCTGTCAATTCCCCTGAGAATTTTGTAGGTGGTTATCATGTCTCTCCTTACTCTTCTGCTTTCCAGGGATGTGAGGTTCAGCTCCTTTAGCCTTTCCTCGTAGCTCATTCCTCTCAATTCCGGGACGAGCCTGGTGGCATACCGCTGAATCTTCTCTAACTTTGTCTTGTGTTTAACTAGGTATGGACTCCAGGCTGGAGCTGCATGCTCCAGGATTGGTCTTACATAAGTGGTATACAGGGTTCTGATACAGGGTTTCTGACGCAGGGTTTCTGATACAGGGTTATGTGTGTGTGTGTGTGTGTGTGTGTGTGTGTGTGTGTGTGTGTGTGTGTGTGTGTGTGTGTGTGTGTGTGTGTGTGTGTGTGTGTACTCACCTATTTGTGTCTGCAGGATCGAGCATTGACTCTTGGATCCCGCCTTTCGAGCATCGGTTGTTTACAGCAATGACTATGATCCTATTTCCCTATCAAACCTAATTTTAAAATTATGAATAGTATTTGCTTCCACAACCTGTTCCTTAAGTGCATTCCATTTTTCCACTACTCTCACGCTAAAAGAAAACTTCCTAACATCCCTGTAACTCATCTGAGTTTCCAGCTTCCATCCATGTCCCCTCGTTCTGTTACTATTCCGTGTGAACACTTCGTCTATGTCCATTCTGTCAATCCCCCTGAGTATTTTATACGTTCCTATCATGTCCCCCCTCTCCCTTCTTCTTTCTAGTGTCGTAAGGCACAGTTCCTTCAAGCGCTCCTCATACCCCATCCCTCGTAACTCTGGGACGAGTCTCGTTGCAAACCTCTGAACCTTTTCCAATTTCCTTATATGCTTCTTCAGATGGGGACTCCATGATGAGGCGGCATACTCAAAGACTGACCTCACGTAGACAGTGTAAAGCTCCCTAAATGCCTCCTTACTTAGATTAGTAAATAAACCTCTTTACTTATGATGTTCTAACTTTAGCCAGTGTAGAGTACGCTGCTGTCGTTATCCTATTTATATGTGCTTCAGGAGATAGATTAGTGTGTGTACTCACCTAGTTGTACTCACCTAGTTGTGTTTGCGGGGGTTGAGCTCTGGCTCTTTGGTCCCCCCTCTCAACCGTCAATCAACAGGCGTACAGATTCCTGAGCCTACTGGGCTCTATCATATCTACACTTGAAACTGTGTATAGAGTCAGCCTCCACCACATCACTTCCTAATGCATTCCATTTGTCAACCACTTTGACACTAAAAAAGTTCTTTCTAATATCTCTGTGGCTCATTTGGGCACTCAGTTTCCACCTGTGTCCCTTGTGCGTGTGCCCCTTGTGTTAAATAGCCTGTCTTTATCTACCCTATCAATTCCCTTCAGAATCTTGAATGTGGTGATCACGTCCCCCTTACTCTTCTGTCTTCCAGCGAAGTGAGGTTTAATTCCCGTAGTCTCTCCTCGTAGCTCATACGGTGGGTGTGTGTGTGTGTGTGTGTGTGTGTGTGTGTGTGTGTGTGTGTGTGTGTGTGTGTGTGTGTGTGTGTGTGTGTGTGTGTGTGTGTGTATACCCATCTATATAGCGGCACCCAATCGAGGCATCCTAGCCTGAAAAGCTGAAATGCTTTGTTGTATAATGCATGCGCTTTATACAAATATACGATGGGCAAGCCATCGTACCCAACTTCCCTTTTTCGCTTATAAATCCCTCACGTGCGTAACAAATGAGTGAGTAAGTTCCGCATCTCAACGATGGCTGACCATCTTACCGACGAGACAGTTCATGTTATCTACGCCACTCTTGCTATACGATTCAGAGAGCTTCCGAGACGATTCGATCATACGGCAGCTCAGTTTCAGCATTCACTCTTGCACTCTCAACCCTTAAGGGGCTCCGCTGCCCTTTGGCCCTCTCCATAGACTGTATCGCCTTACTCAATTGACCACGAGGTACCATTGACCTATATATAGGTCAGTGGTTCTGGCTATCGGGCTTACGGGCTCACCATAGCCCGTGCTACATGGACACTTCGTTCTGAGTAGCTAAATCTAAAACAACAACAACTGGCTATCGTCATCCCTTTAGCTTAACGGGATGTTGGCTTTGTATTAGGCTTCAAAAAGATATATCACCTGCCGGAAGGTTATTAGCGTCGCCGCTAATAACCTTCCCGCAGTTGAAGGTTATCACTCGTTACCTTACCAACCAGTAAGTATTTTTGTTAGTATCGATCATCATTCAGGATTAAAATAATTTGTCAGTTTAAAGTCATTGGTTTCATACCGCCTAAAATGCTCTGGAAGAGGATTAAGGCCACCTCAATAGCTTGCTGACCAACCAGTAAGTATATTTTAGTCCTGAATATTGTCCAGAATTAAAGTAGACCTCTAGTTGGTTATTAACTGCATAATTTCTTACTCAACAACCATTAATAAAACATCAGCTGTGATCATTCAAGTTCAAGTATGTTTATTGAGACAAGAAAAAATACATCTCAAAGGGATAGAGTAGCTTAGGTTATTTCTTAGGCTGCGAACAGCCGCGTCCAACAGCCTGGTTGATCAGTTCAGCAACCAGGAGGCCTGGTCGACGACCGGGCCGCGGGGACGCTAAGCCCCGGAAGCACCTCAAGGTAAGGTAAGGTACCTACATATCATTATAATTATACAAGTTAATCATAATCTTATAACTTTCACCTAAGTAGCTTTAACAATACATAATAAAAAGCTATGTAACATATTGAGGGAATAATGTTTTATTTTCTTAAAATTGATTACAAATTTTGATTGTACAATGTTGGTTTGAATTAAGAACATTATAATTCATGCTCACATTCCCAATTTAATTTTTGTTAACCAAACAAAAATCAAAGCATGTATGGTAGTTATCTTGAGATGATTTTGGGGCTTAGCGTCCCCGCGGCCCGGTCCTCGACCAGGTCTCCTTTTTGTTACACATCCTCAGAATGCAGCCCGTAGCAGCTGTCTAACTCTCAGGTGCTTATTTACTGCTAGGTAATTAGGGTGAAAGAAACTCTGTCCATTTGTTTCCACCTCCGTCGGGGATCGAACCCCGGAACCTCGGGATTACGAATCCGAAACGCTGTCCACTCAGCTCTCAGCCTCCCCCTGACTCCCTGGTGACTGACAATGAGTTATTCTGAAGTAATAGATATATGATTTCGTAATGCTCTCATGCTACCAGTTGCTAAGAGAGACAGCATAAACAGCTATCTCTAACAGATAATATATGAACAGCATAAGGGCTATCCCTAACAATACATGGGCAGTATAAGGGCAATCCCTGACCATACATGAAGCACAATGAATGTGTGCATTTAACGTCCACAAGTGACCTCGCTGAAATAGCAAATACTTTCAGTGACTAGATAAACAGTGGGTACCAACTGACAAAAGCTTTCAACGAGTTAGCCGTTTTCTTTACGCTCTAGCAGCAAAAATAGCACGTCACCCATAATATCATGTTTATCATAAGGCGTACAAGGCCGTGACTACGCGAAACGTGGGTCGGTAATGATACAGTAACGCATGTCCAACTTGTCTCTCTTCGGCAGCCAGAGAAGATGGGAATATTTCCCGGTCAGACAAACCCAAGCAGCGCATCCTAAGGCCAGGTTTTCCCGGTAATTGCTTGCTCATACAGGCAATTGTTGGCTGCAGCCTGTATACAAACATAACCACTTCATCGTGGCTGATCAGGTTCGAGTGGCGAGCTATCTTTTAAAGAAACTTGTTGGTCTGTGATCTAGTTTTTGTGGCCAGTCGAAGTCGTCATTGTCGGAGCGTTATGTCGGAGCGTCGTCCCCCTTGACAGCCTAATGCAGAGTCACTTAGGGGTGACTCGTTCATATGCAAATGTTAATGCTCTGTCACTCGTTTTCTCTCATAATAGAATATTCAACGCCGCTTTGAAACGCCACATCACTCCTCATTGCGAATTTCCAAAGCCCACGTTTCTTTCCGCATAATAAGTTAACAGAATAAAAAGAACTACATCAGCATGCATGGGATGATGGGGTAATGTTATATCCTTAAAGTGGCTATTGTTTATATGTTCAAAGACATCATGGGTGGTTAAATGGGCGTAGAGTGTAGCGAGTGGATTTGTGTAGTTGGATCACTGCAGATTGGACCAGAGTTTGATTCCTGGGCAGGGCAGTGGTACTGGGAGAAGGCACCGCCAGTGGTACTGGATGAAGATACCGCCAGTGGTACTGGAGGTATTAGTTCATCTGGAGTCTCCGGGTCGCCGCTCTGGGCTCTAAAGAGCAGTACGTGAGCCTTTCTACTCTTCCTTATTAGAGCATGTGTCATGTTGATGCTCACGCATGCGCACCGTGCTCCTCTTATCACAGATGAAAGTCTCAACCCGGCTCAAGTGTACGTGCACACACACACACACACACACACACACACACACACACACACACACACACACACACACACACACACACACACACACACACTTGGGACCAAAGAGCCAGAGCTCAACCCCCGCAAGCACAACTAGGTGAGCACACATGCACACACACTCAAAGCGATGAAGTAGGTCGAGAGGACGTAAGTGGCTGCTGGAAACAGAAATAAATCGAATATAAGGAAATACTCGTACTCTGTACGGGTGGCTAGCAAGCGGAATGCAATGAAAGAAAAAGTTGTAGCAGCTACTTCCATCCACAACCTAAGACCATTTCGACAAAGAATTCGATAAAGCATCACAGTAGTTAAATTAAAAAGCAACGGGTACCGCAAAGCTAGTAGGCGACCTCATTTCCTCGTAGTCACTTATAAGTATATACGAGTTTACCTCAAAGTTTACCTCAAATTTATCAAATTTGACTGCGGACCCACCGCTGCAGTGACCTCCAAATGGGGTGGGCAAGACTAGGCACACTGCTAACACAGGGGGTCCGCTGTCTCTCAATACAACACCTGACCATTAGTTGGGCTCTTTCTCTCTAATTACTGTACACCGAGACCTGCACTTCTCTGTAGCTGGGGAAAAAAACGGCGATTATCCATTAAAGAAAACAGGATTTACCATTAAAAGATCACTCACGTGGTCACAAATGAAACTAGGCGGAAAAATACCGAAAAGAATTACCTATAGATACGATATAACTTTCGACTGGCTAATGGTCATGTCGTACTCTAAATCTTGTAAAAAAGTTAATTATCTATTTTTTTTTGCATTGCGTGTATTTAAATCTAGAAATTAATATATTTATATTTATCCAGATCTTTTAGGTAAATACTGGTTCGGTAACAGGGCTGTTGATTTGTGGAACCAATTACCGCGTAACATAACAAAAGCACGATTCCTTGATTGAACAAATCCACCAGGGCCGTCATGAGGGTTCGAACCTCATCACGGCCCTTGTGGATTTGTTCATTTGATGTATCACGCTATTGTGATTTCTGTGCGTATCCCTTGATTGTTTCAAGCGTAGGTTAGACATACATATGAATGAGATTGGGTGGATATAAATAGGAGCTGCCTCGTATGGGGCAATAGGCCTTCTGCAGTTACCCCTCATTCTTATGCCCTTATCTTCTTATTACCAGAACGAGGAATAAGTATTTTAACGATTTATATATTACTCGTGCAGCAGTTTCTCGAAGGAGATGATTTATGGGTGTAAATATTAGAGTTTAGATCGCTTAAAGACATTTTAAACAATAACCGCTGCTACAATCTGACCGAAATCTAGAATCGATAATAAAAACCCATGCGAAAAACAGAACCTCTACATATGGGTTATATATGTGTGAAATCTGTCGTCTCAAGTAAGGGCCAGGAGCTAGAGACTACTCCCATCGGGAGAGAAATAGAAATCATGAACAGTAACAATAAAAAATTAATCCGTTACGAAGTAATGTTAAGTAATAGATGACAGGTCCAAGAGACAAAAGGGACAGAGATAAATACAATTTACTGTCCGGGAAAAGGGGTTGTTGGTATAGATTCAGCTACTCGGAACAAGTTCCAAGTAGCACGGGCTATGGTGAGCCGTAACTTACCTGGCACAGGAGCAGGGCGCGGGAGAAGGGGTTCTGAATGCATAGCGCGCTCTGCTGACCTTAAGGGTAGGTAAGTGTGGCTTGTGAAGCCCCTCTTCCATCCACAGGATAGCAGACAGACTAAAAATGTTTCTTACCCAGATCCATATAACCCAATTTGTTGGAGAACTCAGCAGAGATTTGAAAATTTAAACCACAGGCAGGCGATGAGTCACAATAACGTGGCTGAAGTAAGCTGACCAGACCACACACTAGAAGGTGAAGGGACGACGACGTTTCGGTCCGTCCTGGACCATTCTCCAAGTCACAATCGACTTGAGAATGGTCCAGGACGGACCGAAACGTCGTCCTCCCTTCACTTTCTAGTGTGTGATCTGGTCAACTTAAACCACAAGTTAAATGAATATCATATTTAATGCCGATGACCTCACTGTCACACCAGATAAATTAGTTTGCAAATCAACAGTTTCTCTCTTTGTGAAGGACGCGTATCACATTAAATTCTAATGTTTATAATACTGGGTGGAATTCACCTGCTGTGTATCCTCACAGAACACGTTATTATATACCTCAAGGGATTTGTTGACATTTAAGCTTGTCTCTGTGTACGCGCTCAAGGCCTTAATATTTGTTTATATTCAGGGAACGCGCGCAAATGCTGTGACATCAGTTATGTCTCTTTACGAAAATAAGTCTACATCAGCGCTTCTGAAGTGCAATATTACATTCGTATCATGCTTAGAAAACATGTGTTAAAATAACATGAAATATAAAATATTTGATATTTAATATACTATAAATATATTTCAATGTTTCGAACACAATACTTTTTTTATGAACAGGTGAACTATACACACAAATTCTATTTTTATTGTTCACCTGTTGAAGAGGATTCAGTGCGGGGTGCAGATAGTTTTCTTAGATAGTTTGTATTT
>WNGS01169498.1:8514834-8533598 GCA_020271785.1 Procambarus virginalis
CTGTCAGGATAGATAAAAACAGTCCCTGTACTGTTTTTGGTGTGTGGACACGGGTGGGTGAGACTCACGTGTGTGTGTGGACACGGGTGGGCGAGACTCACCTGTGTGTGTGTGGACACGGGTGGGTGAGACTCACCTGTGTGTGGACACGGGTGGGTGAGACTCACGTGTGTGTGTGGACACGGGTGGGTGAGACTCACCTGTGTGTGTGGACACGGGTGGGTGAGACTCACCTGTGTGTGTGGACACGGGTGGGTGAGACTCACCTGTGTGTGTGGACACGGGTGGGTGAGACTCACCTGTGTGTGTGGACACCGGTGGGTGAGACTCACCTGTGTGTGTGGACACGGGTGGGTGAGACTCACCTGTGTGTGTGGACACGGGTGGGTGAGACTCACCTGTGTGTGTGGACACGGGTGGGTGAGACTCACCTGTGTGTGTGGACACGGGTGGGTGAGACTCACCTGTGTGTGTGTGGACACGGGTGGGTGAGACTCACCTGTGTGTGTGGACACGGGTGGGTGAGACTCACCTGTACCTGGAGTAGGGGACCCCCACCACAAACACCAGAGCACTGTAGTAAGGGAGTCTCCAGAGCCCGAAGTGGTGATCGCGGGCGTCAGCGTGCCATAGGTTCAGCGCCTGGGGGCACAGTGCCACGGTGAGTAGACAGTGCCAGGGGTGGGTAGACAGTGCCAGGGAGAAAGAGAGGACATTACAACACCTATCATATCATCACTATTGCAACCCCAACGCTCATATAACACATCAAGATAAGTTACCTGGGCCAGCATCCGGAAGGCCAGACTGTCCTCAGAGTCCAGCATCCTCACCCGCGCCACCCACACTCCCTCCTGTGGGCGGGGAAACACGTGTTACTACCAGGCCTACAGCAGCATGGGGGGATCCACCTGAGTATGGGGGGACCCACCTGAGCATGGGGGGACCTACCTGAGCATGGGGGGACCCACCTGAGCATGGGGGACCTCGAGGTTGAGTGGGTCAGACACATCGAGGGGCTGCGCCTTCTTCAGCTCCTCCAGAATACTCTCCTCATAAGGTGTCTTCCTCACCCTGGAAGACAGGAGAGGCAGTGTAGGAGACGTTATGAGGTAGGGAGGGAGAGGAGACCTAATGGGAGGAGGAGTGGAGATAGAGACCTTACTGAAGATGGAGGGAGGGTAAGAGTGTGGAAGAGACATAAGGAAAGGAGGAGCCCAACGGAAAGGGAGTAAAATAGACCTAAAGAAAACTGAGAAAGGACAAGATGAGAGGACGGGAGGACTTAGAGAAGGCCAGAGATAGAGAGGAAAAGAAGAGGAAGGGGAAAGTTTAAGGGGAGGGGGAATCAGAGGGAAAGGGAGAGGGAAATCCCTGGGGAAAGTGAGGTGGAAACCTAATAGAAAGAGAGAGGGGAAACGATCTGTGAATTTGTGTAACTAGTAAAATCAACCATACAAAATATTGTACACACGGGGTGAGGCAGGGCAGGGAAGGTGAGGCATGGCAGGGAAGGTGAGGCAGGCAGGAAGGTGAGCAGGCAGGGAAGGTGAGGCAGGGCAGGGAAGGTGAGGCAGGGCAGGGAAGGTGAGGCAGGGCAGGGAAGGTGAGGCAGGGCAGGGAAGGTAGTGCAGGCAGGCCTGAGGCTGTGCCTCAGCTAGGCAGGAGACAGTATACTCACGCGGCGAGGTGAGGGCAACATGGGCGCGGGTGGAGAGCGGGGTGTTGTGGTACCATGTGGTGACGTCACCGTCCATGTGGGCCCCCAACATGCCGCCGTGGGACGTCCTGGACACCTCCGGCAACACCAGCTCCCGGGCCCCGCGGACCAGCGGCATCCCCATCCAGAAGTCCCAGTCAGCTGTCTGCAGCAGAAGAGCATTGCCTGAACAAATCCACAAGGGCCGTGACGAGGGTTCGAACCCACGTCCGAGAGCATCCCAGACGCTGCCTTAATCGACTGAGCTACGACATGGTAAAAGAATTGCAACCGGGAATCATCCTGATTTACCAAAGGTTCCTAGAGTCTCTCGTCACGGCCCTTGAGGATTTGTTCGTCTGATGCATCACGCTATTGTGATTTCTGTGAGCATTGCCTGAATTTACCTGAGGGCCACCATCTCTAGGGGCCTCTCGACAAGCCTCAATAGAAAGATCTCTCCATTAAGGCCCAGGATCATGTCTACAGCTGTTAACATACAAGACTTAATTCGTGTTGTTGGGGACAGGAGCCTGTGTGTATATGTACTTGTATCGAGGTACTATCCCCCCAGAATGCTATCCCACAACAGTTGACTAACTCCTAATTTACAGATGAAAAACATTCCAAATCATTTCTATCCCGCCCGGGGCTCGAACTCGGAACCTTAAATGCGAGTGGAGAACGTAGCCCACTATGCTACAAAGTTCCATTGCCTGTTTCAAACCCAATTCACAGAACACCTATATATATATATATATATATATATATATAATATATATATATTATATATATATATATATATATATATATATATATAAACATCTGAGGGGTGGTAGGAGAAGATAATATTAGCGTTCAGTGAGAAACCACAAGGTCTACTCTGAATACTTTTTATTTTCTTCTCCGAGGCTATGGGTCCCCACATTGGCACCAGAGGTGGTACCCTCACAAACTTTTAAAAAAAAATATATATATATATATATATATATATATATATATATATATATATATATATATATATATATAAATATAATATATATATATAATATATATATAAATATAATATATATATATATATATATAAATATATATATATATATATATATATATATATATATAAATATATATATATATATATATATATATATATATATATATATATATATATATATATTTTTTTTCTTATGCTTTATTGTGTATTTAAAGGTTACAAAACATACAAGACAAATGCCTAAAGGTTATGGATCTCTTGAAGCTCCTCCGCTTCCGGACAGGAACCGAGGACGCAGCAAGCATTTCCCCTCTGGATCGCCACACTGAGGCGCTGAAACAAAAAACTGCAAGCCCTTGGGTCTCTGGTGACGTCGATGAGCTTGGAACCCAATTCCTTGAGAAATCCCAAGGCACTCTTGCCCCAGGGGCCATGCGTCTCAGACGCTATGGGAACAAAGAGGTATTGGCCTGCCAGTCGCCTGTATTTGAGAGATTTTGCTGTTTCCCTGTGGTTGGCCGCCCCACCTGCTTGATCAGCTCCGAAGTGTACATAGGTGTCAGCCAGGGTGGATACACATGTGTAGTCCCACACCAACTGTCTACCCTCCTTCCATGAGTATATGGTGATGCCATCAGGGCGAAGTGCGGGGAAATCCGGGTTCTGGACCCCTAGGATGCGAGGTTCTCTCTCCGCTGGGCACTTAGCTGAGACGAGGCTTCTCTTGATGATGTCATTGACCTCGTCGTGTCTTGCATGCCAGCCCTTTGTGCTTCCGCAATGCAACCCATGCAGTCCGTATTGGTCTGCTCCACCCTGTTGCAAATACACTTGTATTCAGTGTGAATTGGGGCACCAAGGCGGAGGGCCACTGCTACACGAAGGGATTCTGGATCTAGGCGCGTGCCCATTGCTGACATGGGTACTGCCAGGAGGAAGTCTCCTGCATGGGGGGCAAGCACTGCTCTGAGGCGGGCTTTCTCCTTGTCTGATGTTGCGGCGCTGAGCATGGCATCAGCTACTTTTTCCACATAGAGGNGTGCTCACTTACATTTACATACCTTAGTTTTTTTAATGACAATTTTAATTTGCAGTTTATATAAAAAGGAACGGTACAATTGCTTGATAGCAAAATTCTAATTAATTTGCATGATTCAAATATTAATTATATCTTATTTAGCAAATAGGTATGAACTTTGATTCTCTAAAATGTGTACATCCTCAACAGGTGGCTATTCACTGGAAGAACCGTCGGAGCACTTTGCACTGGACAACGCCACCGGGGTGGTGACAGTAAAGGCCAGATTGGATTATGAGACACAGCCCGAGCTTCGTTTTGTGTGGTGCACAGGACACCGGTGTTCCTACTTTATCTGCCTCCACTACCGTCATTGTTCAGGTATGTTTTCTATGTTTGTAAGAGCTAAATATGGGAGTGAATGAGTTTTTTCAGGGAATTTATGAATCAAAGTGTTAACTGTAGGCTATTTCTGTATAGTAAGCACAGGTTAACATGTTAATTATTAATTACTGTCCTTAATAACAGGTACAGTAATGTTGGAAAATCCAGATTTTGTGCTAAAGCTACAGAACTTGTTTTGCCTGTATTTATATTACGATTTTTGATGTAGATTTTAAATGCTGTGTGCATGAAAAGTTCTCATTGTTCAGAATGCTTATTGTACAAGTATAAAAAGGAAAGTATATTTTAAGATTATACTAAAGTTTCATAAAGATAAATGTTATGTAGTGTAAAGTGTTAGACAGTATTAATTTCTGGGGAGGTTTTTATTGATAGTGGTTAAAGTATAGAAATGCAAAGTATAAAGGAGATGATTACAATTAGAGTGAGCCAAATGCTGAAGAATTAAAACTTTGTCAGTTAATTCATTGTTTATATTTACTTTTGTATGGACCCATGCTCATGATAGTTTGATGTGTTCATAGCTGGAGAACATCAATGATGAAGAACCAGTGTTCAGTTCCCCAGTGTATGATGCCCAAGTGCCCGAGAACTCCCCACCGGGCACTCTTGTCATCAATGTCACCGCCCATGACGCCGATGAGGGGCAGTTTGGGGTTGTCACGTATTCTCTTGCCGGTAGTCTCCAGAGAATATTTTCGACTATTATTAAAGCATTGAATAAATATGTACTATACTGATTTCTGGGCTAAGGCTCCCTTGGGTGTTTCTACAAGCTAGGAGTCTGTGTAGGAATGCACTCGCACATTTCAACTGCTGTAACGCATGTCATATCACGCATGTATGTAATGTAGTCATGCAATGCACATCATGCAATGCACGTCATGTAATGCACTTCATGCAATGCACATCATGTAATGCACGTCATGCAATGCACATCATGTAATGCATGATTGTCAGCTTTAATGACATGTTCACCCACCATGACATTACAAAGAGGACAGTCCACTAACATGGAAAGATATACTGTACACTGTGAGTGTAGCCTGAGCCACCATTGAAACACGCTCACTGTCATGCAAAAGAATTAATATTGAACTCGACACACACTAATGATAACCTAATCAAACAATATAAGTTATTGCTCTGCCAACTATGACACATTTTGATCTTAAAATTTGTAAACATGCATTTTCAATAATTATATTTATTAAACTAGTATTTGACCAAAGCTACAGAATCTAAAGTAAGTATATAACTCATCATACTATTCAGATTATAGTAACTCACATCTACTAATGTCCTGTATGCTAATAAAATAGAATTATAAATGTAAGTATGTGACCATGTGTATTATTTAGATTAGCCTTAAGTATTTGTAGTTATATATCTGTTAATTATAACTCAAGTTCATATTTCATTGTATATATATATAGTATTATTATACCAATAACGGACTTTATTACATAACCATTTTTGTTCACTGCCTTTCCCTTGCCTACAGGTGACCACCATGAATACTTTGCCATTGATGCCAGTGGGGTTGTGTCGGTAAGAACGGTGCCCTCTTGGACCGAGAAAGTTTGGACTCGGTGGTGCTTCGGTGTCGCAACAGATTATGCTCCAGAGAACTACCGACGCCAGTCATCTGTCCCGTTAGGTCAAATCTTGACAACCTTTCATAGGTTATTTAAAGTCTATACAATATAGTAGATACTTATTAATCCAGTCGAATGAAAAATCGGATGGAATTGAAAATTGTTGGTAATTTGGTGAAACAGATTTGGTGTTTGGACAATAAAGTCTCCGCAGTAAAGTCTTTGCAGTCTCCGTGGTGTAGTGGTAAGACACTCGCCTGGCGTTCCGCGAGCGCTATGTCATGGGTTCGTATCCTGGCCGGGAGGATTTACTGGTCGCAATTCCTTAACGTAGCCTCTGTTAACGCAACAGTAAATGTGTACTTTGATGAAAAAACGATTCTTCGCGGCAGGGGAGTTATTCCAGGGACCTGCACCGAAACGCTACTCGTACTAGTGGCGTGTAAAGAATGTAACAACTCTTGTATAATATCTAAAAAAAAAAAAAAAAAAAAAAAAAAAAACAAAAAAAAAAATAAAGATAATCATGCTAATCTAGTTTTGTGGTTTTGGATTCAAGCTTGGCCTCAGGCCGGCGCTGGGAGTAGATAAACTACCAAACCCTCTCCAGGTATGGTCCGGAATGATAAGTGTGAAGAATTTCAGCAGTTACATTTTGGAGGGAACCCATTGTGGCTTCTTAAAGCTGCAATACTGATACAGTGCCAAACTACTAGGTGCCATCAGTCACGGAGTTCTTTCAGACCTACTGGGACCACGAGCCAGAACCTGGCCTCCTCTAAAGAGGCAGAGAGAGCAGTGGCACTATGATCAAATTGTCAGTGAATTTTACTCACGTGATATGAAAGAGGTGATATGATTACCACTTACAAAATATTAACAGAAATCAACCAAATTGACAAAGAGGAATTCCTGAAACCAGCAACTTCACAAACAAGAGGACACAGATTCAGTTAAGAAAACAAGGTGTCAAAAAATATTAGAAAGTTTTCTTTTGCAAACAGAGTGGTAGACGGTTGAAACAAACTATATGAGAAAGTGGTGGAGGGCAAAACCGTCAGTAGTTTCAAAGCATTATAGAGGGAAGTGTGGGAAGACGAAACACCACGAGCGTAGCTCTCATCCAGTAACTACACTTGGGTAATTACTAGCTATGTGATTCTAAAAACAATGCTTTCTTGGATTCAACTGAATCTAAGGATGCAGTATGTCTATTAACTATGTATTTTACAATATTACAATATGTATTTTACAATATGTATTTTATTATATTAAAATTGCTACAGACATATACCATATCTCTTATCATATGATGATATACCATATCATCACAATCGACTTAAGAATGGTCCAGGACGGACCGAAACATTTTCGTCCCTTCACTTTCTAGTGTGTGGTCTGGTCAACATACTTCAGCCACGTTATTGTGACTCTTTGCCTGCATACCATATCTCTTCTTATTCCAGCTTCACATCACCATCTCTGATGTAAACGACCATGGCCCTACCTTCAGCCAGGAGTCGTACTCTGCCAGTGTTGTTGAGAACCTTCCTTTGGACCCACCAGCTCCTATTGTCCAGGTCACTGCTCATGATGCTGATGAAGGGTTAATGCTCTAGTCAAATACTTCATCACCAAGGGTAATGACCAAGGTCAGTACAAACTTGCATATTGTGTTAACCTTTGTGTCATGTGTTTTGTTTCTCGAAGTTTAGATTTATTATGTGGTCATTATGTGGTAAGCAACATAATAACCAATTTCTCTCTTTTCTTTCTAAATTTCTCTCTCCAGCAGTGCCCAATGATCATATGCATTTTCTTGACATTTGTGATATTTTTCTCCTATACTGAGAAACCTTTGAATGTAGCACCTTACTACTATGCTAGTCCTTGTTATGCTTCTGTAAATTTTGTGACAGACTTTTTCTGCAATCTCAGAAAGTTTTGACCAATTTATTTTTTTCAGTGTTACGGTATTATAATTCTATGACTTGTAACATTTTAATTACAGGATCATTCTGGCTGGATCCAGAGACAGGGATTCTATATCCAGCTCGGTCTCTTCTGGCCACTCCCAGCAACTATAACCTCACCATAGTGGCAAAGGACCTTAACGGCACAGGTATTGATTGTCATGTATTTGTAGGTATTGCATTACAGTACACACAGAAATCAGAATGGCATGATGCATCAAATGAACAAATCGACAAGGGCATGTCGTAGCTCAGTCAATTAAGGCAGCGTCTGGGATGCTCCCGGACGTAGGTTTGAATCCTCGTCACGGTCCTTGTGGATTTGTTCATGCATTACAGTAATATAGCAGTCCATCATAATGAGTCTTTACAAGATCTTCATCAGTTATTTGATAACGTATTGTGTTGATTTGTTAATTAGATGGGTTGAAGCATGAAGTTGAACATTTGTAGCTATGTTCACTTACATGTAATTCTTCCCTTTCTTGTTCCTGTAGTTGCCTTCCTGTTATGGTGCAGATTTCTTCTGGTCTTCTGTCCCCTTTTCCCATCTTCATTACTTTGGACTTGTTGAGATTGAACTCTCTTAACATTTATGTGTCTGTCCACAGGGGTAATTTATCAAGGGCTTAGGCAGTAATCTATAACCCTTCTCTGTTTTTGCATTCCTCATTAGCTTTGTATCGGTAAAGATTGACGATGTCTTGGCCCATCCTAGACCATTATCAGGTCATGTAATCAAATATTTATACAACTTGATAATGGTCCAGGATGGACTGAAACATTGTCATTTCTTCATTTCCATTTGTGGGTACTGTACCAACTCTTCAGAACTAAATAAATGTCTGTAGTTCATACAGCAGCAGAAGTAGTCCCAGGTGGGACCACCTCCAGGTCCCACCTGGGACCCCTCCCAGATCCCAGAGTGGGATCCCTCCCACTCTGATTTCTCTCTGACTGACTGTTTCCTTTCTCTCAGGTAGCTGGAGAAATTACTGACCTGGAGAATATGCAAAGATCCTTTACTGCTAGAATCCACTCTATAATACATCTAAATTATTGGGACCAATTAAAATGTTTAAGTCTGTATGCTTTAGAGTTCAGGCAAAAAGAGATGCCTCATAATTTACAACTGGAAAATATTAAGAGGGACTGGTTCCAAATCTGCACATGGAAATAACCTCACATGAGACCAGGAGGCATGGGCAGGATGTGTAAAATACCCCATTGAATAGTAGAGGTGCAATAGGTATGCTGAGAGAACTATCAACATCAAAGGCCCAAAAAGACACTTCCTCTACACATAAGGGACATAACTGGCTGGTCTCCACAGTGTTCAAGAGAGAACGTGATAAACACCTCTAAAGGATACCTGATCGGCCAGGCTATGATTCATGTCATGCTGCAAGCAGTTGCTTCTAACAGCCTGGTTGACCAGACCATCAACCAGGAGCCTGGTCAGAGACTGAGCCGCGGGGACATTGATCCTTCGAATTATCACAAGATTCATACTCTCATACCCAATTCAGCAATTTATATATAGTATAAAACATTAATTTATTACACAGAAAATACAATGAATAGTTGTAAATATGTATAAACCATAGCAAGTAAAAGTTCTTTAATCCATAATTATGTGTACTGTATTATCAAAATAAAATTAATTTGTGGTTCTGTATGTAAGATATGAAATTACTTTGTAATTCTACATGTAAAATATTAAATTTGTAACGTTCTTTCTCTCCTTTCATCCTGAAAGGTGAATTCAGTGACGAGACTGTAGTGGAGATCACAGTCTTGCCCCAGAATCAACACAAACCAAAATTTCTCTCTCCAGCGGTGCCCAACGCCACTGTGCCAGTCCAGGAGGTAAGTCCACATGTGAGCCAAGTCCAGGCTGTAGTTTATCATTACATGTTGACCATACCACACACTAGAAAGTGAAGGGACGATGAATTCCCAAAATATTTAACATTCATAATATCAAATTCTGCTCTCTTACTGTTATTAATTTTATAGAATTGGAGTTCAGCCACGCAGGAAGTAGTAACGGTTGAGGCTGAGGATAAAGACTCTGGGGCAAATGGGGAGGTACGTTATCACTTGCGTGTGGGGGAAGAGAACGTTCAGGACACACCAGAGTTCCACTTGGACCCCATCACTGGAGTGCTCACCACTAAACTCGTACTCGACAGAGAGAAGCAGCATAAGTATGAGGTGAGACATTAATTGCATCATCATATTTATTTATTTATTTATTTATTTATTTATTTATTTATTTATATACAAGAAGGTACATTTTGTTTATTATTGACTTGTAGCACATGAAACGAAGTTAAAATTTTAATATGATGATATGCATATAATTGTAATAAGTGAAGGACAAATTTGGATGATATATATGCTGTAGATTGATATGATGCATCATGAGGATGTGATAAATACATTATATGATGCTAAAGTGTATATATATGTCTAACAACTGTATAAGGGAAATTTGTATATACAACATTCTATTAAATGAGCTAGATTACATGTATACCAGTTGTCTTTTCTAGGATTTTTCATGCTTAATTTAGTGAGTGCATTTTGTGACAGTTGGTGCTTGTGGCCAAGGACCAAGGCTCACCCATCTCTTACGAGACTCTGCGCTTCTTGACAGTACTGGTGGAAGATGTTAATGACAATCGTCCAGTTTTTCCTAAGAACAACATACCTCAAGCTTATCGTTTTAGTGTAATTGAAAACACTGCTAAACACACATTTATTGGTATGTAATAAGGAAAATAGTGGTGAATATATTTTGATGTAAATGGTAGCTTGAAAGTATGTTTGAAGCTTATTACTATAATAGTGTACACATTATTTTGTAACAAAATAGCAAAGAAATCAAGGGAGTTATAATGTGAATGTGCTCTTTCAGTTACTTCAGGGTGTTTATAATTTCTCCATCGAAGTAAAGTAGAAAAACTTGCAACTTTTCTGCTTACATGGTATTTTGGTAGAAATCTAATTTTTAATATTAGTGAACCAAAAACCCATTAAATATTAGGTTTTATGTATATGTACATCTTTAGATTAAAAATATAATAATACAGCAAGGAATTTAGTACTTTAGAAAAACTTACCAGTACTGTATTTGAGACACCTCACTGATTAACCTTCTGATACAGGTCAACTTGTGGCTGAAGATCCTGATGCAGGAATCAATGCCAAGATTTTCTATTACTTGGTTTCTGGCAATGCCCACGAGAGCTTTTATCTGGACAAACTTCACGGTAAAGTTTACACTAATGCTGTTCTCGACCGCGAGCAGAGGTCTTCTTACACTCTTGTGGTCAAAGCCACTAATGATCCTAACTTTATGTTAGACCCTGACCAAGAAGTTGTATATGATGAAAATGATCCAACATTGGCCATCATCACTATCAACATTGAAGATGAAAATGATACGCCTCCACGATTTATTCATGAAGCTTACTATGCAGGTTAGTTACAGTTCAGCATTGTTCTGTGCTCTGTGTTGGGTACATAATTCATTGACATTATTGTGACAGGTGTGCTGTATTCTAGAAATTTTTATATAATTTCTCTCCTGCAGGAGTGTCATATGAAGCTGAAGTTGATAGATTTGTGAGAATGGTGAAGGCTGTGGATGGGGATGCTGGCCTTAATGGAACTCTCACCTACTCCATCAGAGCATCCAATCTTTTCAGACCTGGTGAGTGCTTGCAAGTTGGGAAAATTAACTTTCAGCCCCTCTTCTTGTCTGTTCAGTATCTGGTACAACACTAAACTTTTCTTACGACTCTTATGTCCACTTTTAAAGAAGTACATTGATTAGCATGAACCACCTCTTCCTTCAATTTATTCCAAGATAGTACAGTGCTTCCTTACATCCGTCTGGTTCATTTGTCCTTCCACTTATCACCTTTTTGTTCTTTTTCTCAAGTGCAACAGTCTGTCCTTTGCAGATAATTATCTGGACATTTTATGTTCCAGTTTTCAAATGCTCATGTCATGCAGGACATGATTTTACTTTTCTATGTTAAGGACTGTACAGCAGCCAGAACATGTTGACAGTTACTTCTCACCATAGTAGAGCTTTTCATCTACACTATCTGAGAGGGACACTTGGATGATACTGCCATGTGGTGGTGGTTGTTGTAAGAGTAGGGTCATACAACACAGGGTCATGTGTATCACATCATTCCCATTAACCTGGAAAAAAATACTTAAGCCCAGAGGCTATATATTGCCAGTCGGCAGGAAAACAAAATTCTGTGCCTTATGATAATAAATGCACTGAACGATAGGTGCTTGGTGACGCACACAGGCATTGCCCGGGAAGGTGAGAGCCAGTACCCACTCCACACACACTGCCAACTGGAAGACTGTCTATTGAAACCCAATGACAGACAACAATGAGTCAGGTGTCCAGTGGGTGGCTGAATAAAGTCAAAGCTAAATGCCTAAAACATGAGTGCCCCTATAATACTCAGAACTTAAATGAGCAAAATTCACTGATGTCTTCCAGTGACCTTGAACAGAGTAGTAGCCAGCTGCCCACCACATGGACACCAGTTGATTGACAGTTGAGAGGCAGGACCAAAGAACCGAAGCTCAACCCCCGCAAGCACAACTAGGCGAGTACATCCAGGGAGCATACCAAGAGATCACCAAGACCCAACAACTCCAGGCACCTCTCGGTCAAGTTGGCACCAGACACCAACATGCCTCAAGAACCAGCCAGAAAACTGACAAAAAACTACCCTTTATTGACTTCCCTGTGAGTCCAGGCATCAAAAACCAGGCTGTTGAAGAGGAATGCCAGGCAGCAATATCATGATCTAATGGGGTAATAAATGTGGTCTATTAGCTGGTGGACCCCCAGGTGGAGCAGGTGTCGAAACCAGAGGTTTTTGACACTTGGATGTTCCTGTTCCTTCCCGTGTGCACCCTTTTTTTCTGGGTACCAAGAAGAAATTATTAAAAAAGAACCCTAATAGGGGATGAGATACTGCCATCTGGTGGTAGCTGGGTAGTTGACCAGGCCCAATGAGTAGTGAGCCCATCTTTGGGGCATTTGTGATGCCAAAGGAGGCTTGATAAAGATGTTAAGATTTTGTTTTGACCTTTCTGGAGGTCTAGATTGAGTATACTTCAGTGCTCTCTAATACCAGTATTACCCTCCAAGCTTAATTTGAAATGTTAAGAGTGGTGCCTAAGTCACATTGTCACTGAGGATGCCAATGACCCCTGACCATATAATACAGTGAACCTTACCATAGAGAGAGCACCCAAATGATCCGCTCAGAAAGTAGTTTTCTATAAACACACAAAACCTTTATTTTATCAATTATACCAATGTGTTTAATTATGAGACTATTAGCTTTTTCCCTTATTCATTCTAAGAACTCTACAATGGCATAAATGAATTATTTGTATGCTGTTGACAGCTAGAAATTATAGTTATCTCTGCATATTTCAGGAGAAACCAGGGCTATTGGATCTATTATCCCATCGCCTTTCAATGTCACTCAAGATGGCAAGCTCACCACAGCCTCTCTCATGTCGCAATATCGGCGTCACCGTTTCCTTCTCCAGTTACAAGCCAAGGAGGAAGCACCACCCTATCGTATTGCCATGTGCACTGTCAACGTAAGTTGCAATGATACATTATTGCCTTTCTATTAGTTGTAATCAGGGATCATAATTATCTCATTTTCCACGTTCATGGGGTGGGGAGGCAACAGCCCACTTGATCATTCACCACATCATGCACACTATTTAGATTCATGGAGAAACTCCATCTATGCTTCAACAAATTAGGCATAGCTTCACAAGAGTAGGTATACAGTGCTCCTTGTGAGATATTCTTTATAGTACAAACGCAATTGCTTCCTCACAATTTTTTCTATTGTCTTTTCTTCCTCTCGAGACTTGCATTAAGGAGCTTAGAAATAAAGTTTTCTGTATAAAGGCATTTCTGGGGGGAGCCCCTTGCATGTGGTTTCCCGAAGCTACACACTTGAGATGGTTCTCACCTGCCATTTGACATCAGCCGTGGAGTTCTATAGGCCTACCAAGGATCAGAACCAGACTTTCCTCACAGCGGCGCAGGGAGTGGTAACTTTTCCCACCTCACTAGGGAAGGCATCCAGAAAATCAGCACATCAAAACAAATTACTGCTGGGTTAAAAAAGGCAAAGCCTTGAAACCCACCTAATGAACTTCCTTAACTACTGTATGAGCTTGTTTATCTGTAGCCGGCTCAACTGAATATTATGGGTTATCCAGCCAAAATAGTCTGGATAATTTTCTGCCTAACTTCACTATATCTGGACAGAAATCCAGATAACCAGTAATTTGGCTGGATAACAAAGAATGACATCAGGAGACCTATTCTTACCAGAAAGCCAAAGGTCTTCAACCAGTGAAGCCTCAAAAGATAGTCAAAACTGACCTTACCAAGCTCGTGTAGAGTAGTTTGTGTTGTGCTGTGTTAGGTTAATAAATGATCATGAGTATAAAATAAAGAAATATATTGCCTAATACAGTACTGTATTATAACAAATATTAATTATTAAAAATTGCATATACAGGCTGTACAGTGTGTGTCCCTGTTAAAATAGGGGATTTGCTTTCACCTCAATGAAAGCAGTGAAAGCAGTGATTTAGCAGTCACCATAGCAAAGTGGTAACACACACTCGCCTGGCGCTTCATGAGCGCTTTAGCCTGGGTTTATATCCTGGCCGGGGAGGATTTACTGGGCACCAATCCTTAACTGTAGCCTCTGTTCTCCCAGCAGTGAATGGGTAGCTGGTTGTTAAACAATTTGGCGAGTCACATCTGGGGGAAAATTAGGTTTAAGTACTTGCCCAAAACGCTATGCATGCTAGTGGCTGTTCAAGAATGTAAGAACTCTTGTATTTATAAATAAATAAAAAATAAATAAATAAAATAAACCTATGTATCAGGGGACCCCATGTGTTTGTCAGGTGCTTCCTCCTGGTGGCAGTCAGGTGTAGCAGCCAGTTTATTAGAGCACAAATTGGTGGTCCTTTGAATACAGTCAGAGAGTGCTGTCGTAACATCAGGGGTCCACGGCCATTCCAATTCCCTCCCAGCAAGCATTAGAAATATTGCTGGAACAAAGGTGGATGTCTTCAAGAGGCACTTGGACAAGTTCTTGCAAGAAGTGCCAGACTAACCAGGCTGTAATGGATGTGTGGGCCTTCGGGCTCCTTCAAGCATGATGCTGTACTCTGTTTTCTGTCGAACAGAACACAAAGAGTAACAGTCAACCATATAAAATTGAGTCAAAGCTCAGTTAAAAGCTCTGTACCTTAGGGTACAGTCCTTGCACCACTGCTTTTCCATATTCTCATATCAGATATAGACAAAAATACAAGGCACAGCTTCGTATCATCCTTTGCATATGACACAAAAATCAGCATGAAAATTACCTCTGCTTAAGACATTGAAAGACTTCAAGCAGATATTAATAAAGTTTTTGACTGAGCAACAGAAAATTATATGACGTTTAACAGTGATAAATTCAAGGTACTCAATTATGGTAAAAATAATGACCTTAAACATAATACAGGGTACAAGGTGCAATCAAATCTGCCCATAGTAGGAAAGCAGCATGTAAAGGATGTGGAAATAATGATGTCTGATGACCTAACTTTTGGGGAGCATAACCAAGCAAATATTGTGTCAGCCAGAAAAAATGATAGGATGGATTATGAGAACATTCAAATCCAGGGATCCCATCGCAATGGTTGTACTATTCAAATCACTTGTACTGTCCCAGTTTGAGTACTGCTCAATACTCGCTTCCCCCTTCAGGGCAGAAGGGATTACTGACACAGAATGATGGTAATGTGTGTGTTTATGTAATTTTGTAACAAGAAATATTTATATTTATTATTTGCAGTGTCTGTTTAATGAATGTTGCAATCAATTACATTTAAAATAGTTTTTCACTCTAATCATATGAATTTTCTCTACCTATAATTCAAAATATGTTGATCAAAAATTAAATGAATCATTTTTTCCTTCACCAGGTGTGGGTTTGGGAGAGAGAAGACCTAGTGAGAGTTGTCTTGGCTCAACCTCCCGAAGAAGTTGTACACCATCAAGAGGACATCGCGGCTACTCTTTCTCATGTGCGTTGACATGTCAAGTTCTATGAAAATTCAGTACCATAAGTGATTAACTCTTCCTGCCTTTATATATTTTCCAATTTAAATGTTCCCATGTTCTATATTGGCATCCTGAATTGTTCCAGTGTTTTCAAGGTTTTCCAATTAATACTACTAATAAAGTAAATGATTATTATAGGTTACTAAGGGCACAGCAGTCGTGGATGAAATTAGATACCATGTGAACCCCGACAATACTGTTAACCGTGAGAGGTAGGTACAGTCATGTCTAGCAAATTTATGCTATTTTGAATCTTAGTTATAGGTTGAATTTAAAACCAATATTTATTTAATATTAATAGCTGCATTCTTCTTTATTTTTATTGACATTATTAAGTGATAATAGAATCCATATACAATAATATAAAAACTCAACATTGAATGTAATGAAATGCCAGTTTCTCGGTGAGCCCCAATGGCTCCTGAATCTGCTGTTACTGATAGTGCACCATCTACTTTAAAAGTTTCATGAGCAAAAGGCCTCCTCGGATTGCTCATCATGAGTGTAGGGCCTGGGTCACCAGGGACACAACCTTCAGTCAATCTCTCATTGACCAGGGCCCCATGGTGACAAAGAACTTTCAGATTGGCCTTTGCTGGATTCTTTGCCCCTTTGCCCAATAACAAGAAAGCTAAATTCATGTCAGAATTACATTCCCTGTATACTGAGAGAATTAAACTCATGATAGTAGATTATTATATATACTAATATATAATATATATATATATATATATATATTATATATATATAGTATATCTAGATATATATATAAATATATATATATATAATCAATATATAATATATATATGATAGATATATAATAGAGTATATAGATATATATTATATAGTATATAGATATATATATATATATATATATGATATATTATATGATATGCGCACAGACTAGCCTATGTACCACTAGTCTGAAGTTTATAACTTTTTAGACACTACAACCCCACCAGGGGAACTCGAACACTGGCCAAAGGGGTGGCAGTGCAGCTGTATCCACTACACTATACTATCAAGAGCCATTAAGTGAGGTAGGGAATTCTAGGTGTATGTTAACGCAACCTGAACGGTAGATCCTGCCATCACCCAAGGCACATGCGATAGTGTGAGACCTCTGGGTGCTTGCATCGAGACCTGTTATGTGGGAGAGACGCAGTGCCAAAATGCTTAATTGCACAGACTAGCCTATACCAACTAGCCTGAAGTTATAAAACTTTTTAGACACTTGAACACTACCACCAGGGAACTCGAACACTGGCCACGGATACTGGCAGTTGCACGCTTGTATCCACTACCTATACTTCAAAGCCATTAGACGCACCTACACCCTGGTGGGTGTCGAGTGTCTAAAAAGTTATAAACTTCAGCTAGGGTACTAGGCTAGTCCTGTGTCATTAAGCATTTGGATGAGTTCTCCCACATATAACAGGTCGCTGAATCCAGAGCAACCAGAGGTCTCAACACTACGCCATTGCTCCTGGGAGAGAGATTGGAGTGTCTGGGGTTGGTTAATGCACCAGAATTCCGAACCTAACTATAATGGCTTTGAGTTATAGTGTAGTGGATACAGGCTGCAACTGCCACCTCGTTGGCCAGGTTGCGAGTCCCCCTGGTGGGTGTAGTTCTGGAAAAGTATTGACTAAACTTCAGCTAGTGGTAAAGGCTAGTCTGTGCATAAGCATTTGGCACTGAGTTTTCCCACACAACAGGTCATCGATTGCAAGCACCAGAGGTCTCACACTATCGCATAATTGCCTGGGAGAGGAGATTGAGTTCTGGTTGGTTAAATACACCAGAATTCCTACCTCACTTAATGGCTTTGAAGTATAGTGTAGTGGATACAGTGTCAACTGCCACCTCGTTGGCCAGTGTTCGAGTCCCCTGGTGGGTGAGTGTCTAAAAAAGTTATATATATATATATATAAGAAATATGCATCTTCGTCCGTACTGTGATAATAACTACAGAATTACTGTATAAGGTTAACTTTTTGATGTGAACATTTTGGAACAAATCTTTTTCAAAATAGAAACTGAAATAGGGGATATTAAGTACCATTGATGTGAATTATACGATACTACAGCTGCAAAAATAAAAAGAAATTACCGATGCCTGAGTTGGTTCCGAGTATCAGTGTCCCCATGCCCCAGTTTCGCTCTATCTATCAGATGACTGCAAAATGGAACAAGAGTCTCGACTGTCGAAAGGATTGACAGGTTAATTGCTGAAACATGTTCTAGGGTCTGGCACAAAGCGCTGATGTCTAAGCTAATTGTGACTTGAGGTAGATAGAAATTGCTACTACAGTAATGTACTGAAATCTCCCTTAATTAACCTGACCTTGCAGGTTATCATCAATAATTATTCCTGCCTTAATTAAGCCATAAAGCTCCCTTGTGGTGGCATTTTTTGTTGGCTTTTAAGGATATTGTGTTTTATAGTATTTGTGTATTAAAATTGTTTGTAGCTGAGAGATTTACTATGGTAGAGTTGCCCAGATGGGGACAGGTCCTTCAGATTACTGTATTAGATCTGTAGGTTACCAGGTAGAAGGATGGGAAGACCTCCCCTTTAGTTTACCAGGTAGAAGATGGGAAGTCCTCCTTTAGTTTACCATAGTAGATGAGTATACCTTCTTTAGTTTAACTTGGTAGATGGGGATACAGTACTTCCATTTAGTTTACTATGTGTAAGGGATAAGAATACCTCCCTTAGTTTGCCATGGGTAGAGATGGAGGTGCTTTCCATTAGTTTATCAACGTAGGAGATGGTCATATCACCATCAAATTTACTATAATAGATGTTGATACTTTCTCCTGAGATTATTTAAGGTCACTTTCTTTGTGAGAATAATCTAT
>WNGS01169498.1:8533623-8564639 GCA_020271785.1 Procambarus virginalis
TAGTGATATTTCTGTCTCTGACTAGGTTTCAGAAGATATACAAGCGGGGACAACATTCTACAAGTTGTCGGCACAAGATCCTGATGTGGAGGGCGAGGGAGCACTCGTATTTGGGGTGGAGTTACGGTGCTGCAGTAGACAGCGATGGACGTCCTGTAGAGGGACCTCGGAGGGATGCCTTAGCAGTGAGTTGTCTCTTCATTTTTCTTTTCCTAATCTTTTATATATAATATATATACATTATGTGTGTGTGTGTGCATGTATAATTTAATAATGTTTTAATTTTGTCCAATTTTAAATTTTTGCTGTTTAGTTGTTTAATTACTTTGGTGAATGCTATTTTGTTGATTTATATACAGTGTTATGACAGTTTTAAGTTGCAACTTCATCATAAGGAATAGGAAGGGTCCTTTCCTAATTCCTAAATTTGTCAGTTATAAAGAGTATTGTTGCAGATTTTAATGTTAATTATTTGGATTGGGGCAAGGCTAGTAAATGTTCATGTCTGAAGATATACACCCGTGTGTTTCATAGCTTAAATTATTATTATGCACACTGTATAATGTATTTAAACATTCTTGCTAAAAAGATAACACATCTATTAGCTGGCAGGTGTTTTCCACTTCCTCTCATTGCAGTGTAATTTTAGAACACATGTTGTGATCTTGTCTGAAACAGGAAGTGTTTGTAGTTGACCCCATCACTGGTAACGTGACTGTGACAAGGGACCTGGACAGGGCTATGGCTACGGAAGTGTCTTTGGCGGTCACCGTCACAGATGTGTCTGCAACACCACCACAGGTTAATGTTTCATATGTTAATATATAAGGAGATGAACTTAGCCTTGTATCATGACAATAGTCAATGCCTTATATTTCCATTTCTCCACCACTGAAATTAAAGTTTATTTTAATAATTGTCTCTTCTATAGATTGGTCATGGTAGCCTTGTCATCACTATTGTTGATGTAAATGACTTCCCACCAGTATTCCCTCCCCCATGGAGTCCAGAGAGTCCAGTGATCCATGTAAAAGTTGCAGAGGAGCTGCCGCGAGGCTCCCTATTGACCACCATCACTGCTTCTGATGTCGACTCAAACATAGGTAATAAACATTGATAACAGAGATGAGGGTAATGAAGGCTCCATCATGAATTAAAACAAGGAAATGATGTCAGTAGAAATAAATGCAGAGGTCAAATGGGAACATTAATACAGTACACTATTTCTGAAAGAGTTAATGCAGACAAGATTATAGTTTGCACTGCATAATATATATCACAGGCAAAAATGTAACTTGTTTGTCATTGGGTGTTTTATACAGTACAGTATACAAATGATGAGTCAAAATAATGTGGCTGAAAAATGTTGACCAAACACACACTAGGAATTTAAGAGACGACGACATTTTGGTTCGTCCTGGACCATTATCAAGTCAATAGTTGTCAAGATTATCAACTTGATAATGGGTCGAGGACGGACCGAAACGTCGTCGTCTCTTCAATTTCTAGTGTGTGGTTTGGTCAACAGTACAGTATATTTATAATAATTAGGAAAATAATAATTAACATTTTAAATATAATTACAACAGCTTGAAATGTAATAAAGGTATCTAATAATTTCACTAGATAATAGCTTATTTATATATTTTATAAGTATGTGTTTATAAGCAGGTGAAGCAGGCCTAGTTGAGTTGACGGCTCCAGCCAATGTGCCTTGACTCTTTACTATAAACTGGCTTGTGTGATGGATAGCTCCATGACCCTATACTGTATAGTATCATGACTGCATAGTATCATGTAGACTTTTATCTCTCTATATCCCTTGACACTCAAATGAGTGTCAAGTTTCTATTCGTTACTTCATCGTGGTCTTCGCTCTTTTCTGTTTTTTTTATTGTTTCATGTCTGAAAACCTCAAACTGATGGGTTCTGTCTCTTCATGTAAATCATCTACATGTATCAAGAACTGTTTTACTTGGTGCTTAAGAAGTTTTATTTGTTACTTAGGAAGTTGCACATGGTGCTTCTCTAAATCACAATGTCCTTAGCCTCATTGTACTTCTGCTTTCTCTTCATCATGTAATTCTCTGTTCATTGTATTATTCTCCTAGATTCTTCAGCCTGTTTTTTCTGTTTTATAAAATAGCCATCTTTCCTGTTACACTAATTTCCTGTAACACTTCCTTTCCTCTTGCACTTTCTTTCCTGTTGGCTGCCAGGAGGCCTGAATAACAGGGCTCCAGGCAATCAAGACATATGGAGTGTTCTATTCCTTCTCTTTACTGTTATTTCTTCATCATTCTGTCGTAAAATTGTATTAATATAGTAAAAAAATTTAGATTCTCCTTTGCCATGAAAGTCCTCTGTTTCTTTTCTTAGCATCTTGTTCTCCTTGCAAGTTAAACATGATGGGGATACCAGTCTGTAATTTTAAACATTATGCCTGTCACCCACTAGAAAGTGAAGGGATGATGACGTTTCGGTCCATCCTGGGCCATTCTCAAGTCGACCATCCACAGTTGACTTGAGAATGGTCCAGGACGGATCGAAACGTCGTCGCCCATTCACTTTCTAGTGTGTGATTTGGTCAACATATTTCAGCCACGTTATTGTGACTCCTCATCTGCATGTCTCACCTTTTTATATTGATTCTATTTTGGCAGTTTTGCAACTGTTCTCCTGCTTTCACTGACATGTCATAGATCTTTATTAGGGTTTTATTTAGGATTTCAGCTCCTTTGGTGAGATCTCAGGTTTTCATTTCTTTTGGAGTGTTCATTGTTACAGGTTAGTAGGAAACCCAATGGCACAGTGTCAGTGTGCTCACTTACATTTACATACCTTAGGTTTTTTAATGACAATTTTAATTTGCAGTTTATATAAAAAGGAACGGTACAATTGCTTGATAGCAAAATTCTAATTAATTTGCATGATTCAAATATTAATTATATCTTCTTATAGCAAATAGGTATGAACTTTGATTTCTAAAATTGTGTACATCCTCAACAGGTGGCTATTCACTGGAAGAACCGTCGGAGCACTTTGCACTGGACAACGCCACCGGGGTGGTGACAGTAAAGGCCAGATTGGATTATGAGACACAGCCCGAGCTTCGTTTTGTTGTGGTGGCACAGGACACCGGTGTTCCTACTTTATCTGCCTCCACTACCGTCATTGTTCAGGTATGTTTTCTATGTTTGTAAGAGCTAAATATTGGAGTGAATGAGTTTTTTCAAGGAAATTTATGAATCAAAGTGTTAACTGTAGGCATATTTCTGTATAGTAAGCACAGGTTAACATGTTAATTATTAATTACTGTACCTTAATAACAGGTACAGTAATGTTGGAAAATCCAGATTTTGTGCTAAAGCTACAGAACTTGTTTTGCCTGTATTTATATTACGATTTTTGATGTTAGATGTTTAAATGCTGTGTGCATGAAAAAGTTCTCATTGTTCAGAATGCTTATTGTACAAGTATAAAAAGGAAAGTATATTTTAAGATTATACTAAAGTTTCATAAAGATAAATGTTATGTAGTGTAAAGTGTTAGACAGTATTAATTTCTGGGGAGGTTTTTATTGATAGTGGTTAAAGTATAGAAATGCAAAGTATAAAGGAGATGATTACAATTAGAGTGAGCCAAATGCTGAAGAAATTAAAACTTTGTCAGTTAATTCATTGTTTATATTTACTTTTGTATGGACCCATGCTCATGATAGTTTGATTGTTCATAGCTGGAGAACATCAATGATGAAGAACCAGTGTTCAGTTCCCCAGTGTATGATGCCCAAGTGCCCGAGAACTCCCCACCGGGCACTCTTGTCATCAATGTCACCGCCCATGACGCCGATGAGGGGCAGTTTGGGGTTGTCACGTATTCTCTTGCCGGTTAGTCTCCAGAGAATATTTTCGACTATTATTAAAGCATTGAATAAAATATGTACTATACTGATTTCTGGGCTAAGGCTCCCTTGGGTGTTTCTACAAGCTAGGAGTCTGTGTAGGAATGCACTCGCACATTTCAACTGCTGTAACGCATGTCATATCACGCATGTGATGTAATGTAGGTCATGCAATGCACGTCATGTAATGCACGTCATGTAATGCACGTCATGTAATGCACGTCATGTAATGCACGTCATGTAATGCACGTCATGTAATGCACATCATGCAATGCACGTCATGTAATGCACTTCATGCAATGCACATCATGTAATGCAAGTCATGCAATGCACATCATGTAATGCACGTCATGCAATGCACATCATGTAATGCACTTCATGCAATGCACATCATGTAATGCACATCATGCAATGCACGTCATGTAATGCACTTCATGCAATGCACATCATGTAATGCATGATTGTCAGCTTTAATGACATGTTCACCCACACATTACAAAGAGGACAGTCACATAACATGGAAAGATATACTGTACACTGGTGAGTGTAGCCTGAGCCACCATTGAGAAACAAGCTCACTGTCATGCAAAAGAATTAATATTGAACTCGACACACACTAAATGATAACCTAATCAAACAATATAAGTTATTGCTCTGCCAACTACTGACACCATTTTGATCTTTAAAATGTTGTAAACATGCATTTTCAATAATTATATTTATTTAAAACTAGTATTTGTGACCAAAGCTACAGAATCTAAAGTACAGTATATAAACTCATCATACATATTCAGATTAATAGTAACTCACATCTACTAATGTCCTGTATGCTAATAAAATAGTAAATTATAAATGTAAGTATGTGACCATGTGTATTATTTTAGATTAGCCTTTAAGTATTTGTAGTTATATATCTGTTAATTATAAACTCAAGTTCATATTTCATTGTATATATATATAGTATTATTAATACCAATAACTGGACTTTATTACATAACCACTTTTGTTCACTGCCTTTCCCTTGCCTACAGGTGACCACCATGAATACTTTGCCATTGATGCCAGTGGGGTTGTGTCGGTAAGAGACGGTGCCCTCTTGGACCGAGAAAGTTTGGACTCGGTGGTGCTGCGGGTAGTCGCAACAGATGATGCTCCAGAGAACTACCGACGCCAGTCATCTGTCCCGGTTAGTGTCAAATCTTGATCAACCTTTTCATAGGTTATTTAAAGTCTATCACATATAGTAGATACTTGCATTAATCCAGTCGAATGAAAAATCGGATGGAATTGAAAATTGTTGGTAAATTTGGTGAAACAGATTTGGTGTTTGGACAATAAAGATAATCATGCTAATCTAGTTTTGTGGTTTTGGATTCAAGCTTGGCCTCAGGCCGGGCGCTGGGAGTAGATAAACTACCAAAACCCTCTCCAGGTATGGTCCAGGAATGATAAGTGTGAAGAATTTCAGCAGTTACATTTTTGGAGGGGAACCCATTGTGGCTTCTTAAAGCTGCAATACTGATACAGTGCCAAACTACTAGGTGCCATCAGTCACGGAGTTCTTTCAGACCTACTGGGACCACGAGCCAGAACCTGGCCTCCTCTAAAGAGGCAGAGAGAGCAGTGGCACTATGATCAAATTGTCAGTGAATTTTACTCACGGTGATATGAAAGAGGTGATATGATTACCACTTACAAAATATTAACAGAAATCAACCAAATTGACAAAGAGGAATTCCTGAAACCAGTAACTTCACAAACAAGAGGACACAGATTCAGTTAAGAAAACAAAGGTGTCAAAAAATATTAGAAAGTTTTCTTTTGCAAACAGAGTGGTAGACGGTTGAAACAAACTATATGAGAAAGTGGTGGAGGGCAAAACCGTCAGTAGTTTCAAAGCATTATAGAGGGAAGTGTGGGAAGACGAAACACCACGAGCGTAGCTCTCATCCAGTAACTACACTTGGGTAATTACTAGCTATGTGATTCTAAAAACAATGCTTTCTTGGATTCAACTGAATCTAAGGATGCAGTATGTCTATTAACTATGTATTTTACAATATTACAATATGTATTTTACAATATGTATTTTATTATATTAAAATTGCTACAGACATATACCATATCTCTTATCATATGATGATATACCATATCATCACAATCGACTTAAGAATGGTCCAGGACGGACCGAAACATTTTCGTCCCTTCACTTTCTAGTGTGTGGTCTGGTCAACATACTTCAGCCACGTTATTGTGACTCTTTGCCTGCATACCATATCTCTTCTTATTCCAGCTTCACATCACCATCTCTGATGTAAACGACCATGGCCCTACCTTCAGCCAGGAGTCGTACTCTGCCAGTGTTGTTGAGAACCTTCCTTTGGACCCACCAGCTCCTATTGTCCAGGTCACTGCTCATGATGCTGATGAAGGGTTAATGCTCTAGTCAAATACTTCATCACCAAGGGTAATGACCAAGGTCAGTACAAACTTGCATATTGTGTTAACCTTTGTGTCATGTGTTTTGTTTCTCGAAGTTTAGATTTATTATGTGGTCATTATGTGGTAAGCAACATAATAACCAATTTCTCTCTTTTCTTTCTAAATTTCTCTCTCCAGCAGTGCCAATGATCATATGCATTTTCTTGACATTTGTGATATTTTTCTCCTATACTGAGAAACCTTTGAATGTAGCACCTTACTACTATGCTAGTCCTTGTTATGCTTCTGTAAATTTTGTGACAGACTTTTTCTGCAATCTCAGAAAGTTTTGACCAATTTATTTTTTTCAGTGTTACGGTATTATAATTCTATGACTTGTAACATTTTAATTACAGGATCATTCTGGCTGGATCCAGAGACAGGGATTCTATATCCAGCTCGGTCTCTTCTGGCCACTCCCAGCAACTATAACCTCACCATAGTGGCAAAGGACCTTAACGGCACAGGTATTGATTGTCATGTATTTGTAGGTATTGCATTACAGTACACACAGAAATCAGAATGGCATGATGCATCAAATGAACAAATCGACAAGGGCATGTCGTAGCTCAGTCAATTAAGGCAGCGTCTGGGATGCTCCCGGACGTAGGTTTGAATCCTCGTCACGGTCCTTGTGGATTTGTTCATGCATTACAGTAATATAGCAGTCCATCATAATGAGTCTTTACAAGATCTTCATCAGTTATTTGATAACGTATTGTGTTGATTTGTTAATTAGATGGGTTGAAGCATGAAGTTGAACATTTGTAGCTATGTTCACTTACATGTAATTCTTCCCTTTCTTGTTCCTGTAGTTGCCTTCCTGTTATGGTGCAGATTTCTTCTGGTCTTCTGTCCCCTTTTCCCATCTTCATTACTTTGGACTTGTTGAGATTGAACTCTCTTAACATTTATGTGTCTGTCCACAGGGGTAATTTATCAAGGGCTTAGGCAGTAATCTATAACCCTTCTCTGTTTTTGCATTCCTCATTAGCTTTGTATCGGTAAAGATTGACGATGTCTTGGCCCATCCTAGACCATTATCAGGTCATGTAATCAAATATTTATACAACTTGATAATGGTCCAGGATGGACTGAAACATTGTCATTTCTTCATTTCCATTTGTGGGTACTGTACCAACTCTTCAGAACTAAATAAATGTCTGTAGTTCATACAGCAGCAGAAGAAGTCCCAGGTGGGACCACCTCCAGGTCCTACCTGGGACCCCTCCCAGATCCCAGAGTGGGATCCCTCCCACTCTGATTTCTCTCTGACTGACTGTTTCCTTTCTCTCAGGTAGCTGGAGAAATTACTGACCTGGAGAATATGCAAAGATCCTTTACTGCTAGAATCCACTCTATAATACATCTAAATTATTGGGACCAATTAAAATGTTTAAGTCTGTATGCTTTAGAGTTCAGGCAAAAAGAGATGCCTCATAATTTACAACTGGAAAATATTAAGAGGGACTGGTTCCAAATCTGCACATGGAAATAACCTCACATGAGACCAGGAGGCATGGGCAGGATGTGTAAAATAACCCCATTGAATAGTAGAGGTGCAATAGGTATGCTGAGAGAACTATCAACATCAAAGGCCCAAAAAGACACTTCCTCTACACATAAGGGACATAACTGGCCGGTCTCCACAGTGTTCAAGAGAGAACGTGATAAACACCTCTAAAGGATACCTGATCGGCCAGGCTATGATTCATGTCATGCTGCAAGCAGTTGCTTCTAACAGCCTGGTTGACCAGACCATCAACCAGGAGGCCTGGTCAGAGACTGAGCCGCGGGGACATTGATCCTTCGAATTATCACAAGATTCATACTCTCATACCCAATTCAGCAATTTATATATAGTATAAAACATTAATTTATTACACAGAAAATACAATGAATAGTTGTAAATATGTATAAACCATAGCAAGTAAAAGTTCTTTAATCCATAATTATGTGTACTGTATTATCAAAATAAAATTAATTTGTGGTTCTGTATGTAAGATATGAAATTACTTTGTAATTCTACATGTAAAATATTAAATTTGTAACGTTCTTTCTCTCCTTTCATCCTGAAAGGTGAATTCAGTGACGAGACTGTAGTGGAGATCACAGTCTTGCCCCAGAATCAACACAAACCAAAATTTCTCTCTCCAGCGGTGCCCAACGCCACTGTGCCAGTCCAGGAGGTAAGTCCACATGTGAGCCAAGTCCAGGCTGTAGTTTATCATTACATGTTGACCATACCACACACTAGAAGTGAAGGGACGATGAATTCCCAAAAATATTTAACATTCATAATATCAAATTCTGCTCTCTTACTGTTATTAATTTTATAGAATTGGAGTTCAGCCACGCAGGAAGTAGTAACGGTTGAGGCTGAGGATAAAGACTCTGGGCAAATGGGGAGGTACGTTATCACTTGCGTGTGGGGGAAGAGAACGTTCAGGACACACCAGAGTTCCACTTGGACCCCATCACTGGAGTGCTCACCACTAAACTCGTACTCGACAGAGAGAAGCAGCATAAGTATGAGGTGAGACATTAATTGCATCATCATATTTATTTATTTATTTATTTATTTATTTATTTATTTATTTATTTATATACAGAAGGTACATTTTGTTTATTATTGACTTGTAGCACATGAAACGAAGTTAAAATTTTAATATGATGATATGCATATAATTGTAATAAGTGAAGGACAAATTTGGATGATATATATGCTGTAGATTGATATGATGCATCATGAGGATGTGATAAATACATTATATGATGCTAAAGTGTATATATATGTCTAACAACTGTATAAGGGAAATTTGTATATACACATTCTATTAAATGAGCTAGATTACATGTATACCAGTTGTCTTTTCTAGGATTTTTCATGCTTAATTTAGTGAGTGCATTTTGTGACAGTTGGTGCTTGTGGCCAAGGACCAAGGCTCACCCATCTCTTACGAGACTCTGCGCTTCTTGACAGTACTGGTGGAAGATGTTAATGACAATCGTCCAGTTTTTTCCTAAGAACAACATACCTCAAGCTTATCGTTTTAGTGTAATTGAAAACACTGCTAAACACACATTTATTGGTATGTAATAAGGAAAATAGTGGTGAATATATTTTGATGTAAATGGTAGCTTGAAAGTATGTTTGAAGCTTATTACTATAATAGTGTACACATTATTTTGTAACAAAATAGCAAAGAAATCAAGGGAGTTATAATGTGAATGTGCTCTTTCAGTTACTTCAGGGTGTTTATAATTTCTCCATCGAAGTAAAGTAGAAAAACTTGCAACTTTTCTGCTTACATGGTATTTTGGTAGAAATCTAATTTTTAATATTAGTGAACCAAAAACCCATTAAATATTAGGTTTTATGTATATGTACATCTTTAGATTAAAAATATAATAATACAGCAAGGAATTTAGTACTTTAGAAAAACTTACCAGTACTGTATTTGAGACACCTCACTGATTAACCTTCTGATACAGGTCAACTTGTGGCTGAAGATCCTGATGCAGGAATCAATGCCAAGATTTTCTATTACTTGGTTTCTGGCAATGCCCACGAGAGCTTTTATCTGGACAAACTTCACGGTAAAGTTTACACTAATGCTGTTCTCGACCGCGAGCAGAGGTCTTCTTACACTCTTGTGGTCAAAGCCACTAATGATCCTAACTTTATGTTAGACCCTGACCAAGAAGTTGTATATGATGAAATGATCCAACATGGCCATCATCACTATCAACATTGAAGATGAAAATGATACGCCTCCACGATTTATTCATGAAGCTTACTATGCAGGTTAGTTACAGTTCAGCATTGTTCTGTGCTCTGTGTTGGGTACATAATTCATTGACATTATTGTGACAGGTGTGCTGTATTCTAGAAATTTTTATATAATTTCTCTCCTGCAGGAGTGTCATATGAAGCTGAAGTTGATAGATTTGTGAGAATGGTGAAGGCTGTGGATGGGGATGCTGGCCTTAATGGAACTCTCACCTACTCCATCAGAGCATCCAATCTTTTCAGACCTGGTGAGTGCTTGCAAGTTGGGAAAATTAACTTTCAGCCCCTCTTCTTGTCTGTTCAGTATCTGGTACAACACTAAACTTTTCTTACGACTCTTATGTCCACTTTTAAAGAAGTACATTGATTAACCTGAACCACCTCTTCCTTCAATTTATTCCAAGATAGTACAGTGCTTCCTTACATCCGTCTGGTTCATTTGTCCTTCCACTTATCACCTTTTTGTTCTTTTTCTCAAGTGCAACAGTCTGTCCTTTGCAGATAATTATCTGGACATTTTATGTTCCAGTTTTCAAATGCTCATGTCATGCAGGACATGATTTTACTTTTCTATGTTAAGGACTGTACAGCAGCCAGAACATGTTGACAGTTACTTCTCACCATAGTAGAGCTTTTCATCTACACTATCTGAGAGGGACACTTGGATGATACTGCCATGTGGTGGTGGTTGTTGTAAGAGTAGGGTCATACAACACAGGGTCATGTGTATCACATCATTCCCATTAACCTGGAAAAAACACTTAAGCCCAGAGGCTATATATTGCCAGTCGGCAGGAAAACAAAATTCTGTGCCTTATGATAATAAATGCACTGAACGATAGGTGCTTGGTGACGCACACAGGCATTGCCCGGGAAGGTGAGAGCCAGTACCCACTCCACACACACTGCCAACTGGAAGACTGTCTATTGAAACCCAATGACAGACAACAATGAGTCAGGTGTCCAGTGGGTGGCTGAATAAAGTTAAAGCTAAACGCCTAAAACATGAGTGCCCCTATAATACTCAGAACTCAAATGAGCAAAATTCACTGATGTCTTCCAGTGACCTTGAACAGAGTAGTAGCCAGCTGCCCACCACATGGACACCAGTTGATTGACAGTTGAGAGGCAGGACCAAAGAACCGAAGCTCAACCCCCGCAAGCACAACTAGGCGAGTACATCCAGGGAGCATACCAAGAGATCACCAAGACCCAACAACTCCAGGCACCTCTCGGTCAAGTTGGCACCAGACACCAACATGCCTCAAGAACCAGCCAGAAAACTGACAAAAAACTACCCTTTATTGACTTCCCTGTGAGTCCAGGCATCAAAAACCAGGCTGTTGAAGAGGAATGCCAGGCAGCAATATCATGATCTAATGGGGTAATAAATGTGGTCTATTAGCTGGTGGACCCCCAGGTGGAGCAGGTGTCGAAACCAGAGGTTTTTGACACTTGGATGTTCCTGTTCCTTCCCGTGTGCACCCTTTTTTTCTGGGTACCAAGAAGAAATTATTAAAAAAAGAACCCTAATAGGGGATGAGATACTGCCATCTGGTGGTAGCTGGGTAGTTGACCAGGCCCAATGAGTAGTGAGCCCATCTTTGGGGCATTTGTGATGCCAAAGGAGGCTTGATAAAGATGTTAAGATTTTGTTTTGACCTTTCTGGAGGTCTAGATTGAGTATACTTCAGTGCTCTCTAATACCAGTATTACCCTCCAAGCTTAATTTGAAATGTTAAGAGTGGTGCCTAAGTCACATTGTCACTGAGGATGCCAATGACCCCTGACCATATAATACAGTGAACCTTACCATAGAGAGAGCACCCAAATGATCCGCTCAGAAAGTAGTTTTCTATAAACACACAAAACCTTTATTTTATCAATTATACCAATGTGTTTAATTATGAGACTATTAGCTTTTTCCCTTATTCATTCTAAGAACTCTACAATGGCATAAATGAATTATTTGTATGCTGTTGACAGCTAGAAATTATAGTTATCTCTGCATATTTCAGGAGAAACCAGGGCTATTGGATCTATTATCCCATCGCCTTTCAATGTCACTCAAGATGGCAAGCTCACCACAGCCTCTCTCATGTCGCAATATCGGCGTCACCGTTTCCTTCTCCAGTTACAAGCCAAGGAGGAAGCACCACCCTATCGTATTGCCATGTGCACTGTCAACGTAAGTTGCAATGATACATTATTGCCTTTCTATTAGTTGTAATCAGGGATCATAATTATCTCATTTTCCACGTTCATGGGGTGGGGAGGCAACAGCCCACTTGATCATTCACCACATCATGCACACTATTTAGATTCATGGAGAAACTCCATCTATGCTTCAACAAATTAGGCATAGCTTCACAAGAGTAGGTATACAGTGCTCCTTGTGAGATATTCTTTATAGTACAAACGCAATTGCTTCCTCACAATTTTTTCTATTGTCTTTTCTTCCTCTCGAGACTTGCATTAAGGAGCTTAGAAATAAAGTTTTCTGTATAAAGGCATTTCTGGGGGGAGCCCCTTGCATGTGGTTTCCCGAAGCTACACACTTGAGATGGTTCCCACCTGCCATTTGACATCAGCCGTGGAGTTCTATAGGCCTACCAAGGATCAGAACCAGACTTTCCTCACAGCGGCGCAGGGAGTGGTAACTTTTCCCACCTCACTAGGGAAGGCATCCAGAAAATCAGCACATCAAAACAAATTACTGCTGGGTTAAAAAAGGCAAAGCCTTGAAACCCACCTAATGAACTTCCTTAACTACTGTATGAGCTTGTTTATCTGTAGCCGGCTCAACTGAATATTATGGGTTATCCAGCCAAAATAGTCTGGATAATTTTCTGCCTAACTTCACTATATCTGGACAGAAATCCAGATAACCAGTAATTTGGCTGGATAACAAAGAATGACATCAGGAGACCTATTCTTACCAGAAAGCCAAAGGTCTTCAACCAGTGAAGCCTCAAAAGATAGTCAAAACTGACCTTACCAAGCTCGTGTAGAGTAGTTTGTGTTGTGCTGTGTTAGGTTAATAAATGATCATGAGTATAAAATAAAGAAATATATTGCCTAATACAGTACTGTATTATAACAAATATTAATTATTAAAAATTGCATATACAGGCTGTACAGTGTGTGTCCCTGTTAAAATAGGGGATTTGCTTTCACCTCAATGAAAGCAGTGAAAGCAGTGATTTAGCAGTCACCATAGCAAAGTGGTAACACACACTCGCCTGGCGCTTCATGAGCGCTTTAGCCTGGGTTTATATCCTGGCCGGGGAGGATTTACTGGGCACCAGTCCTTAACTGTAGCCTCTGTTCTCCCAGCAGTGAATGGGTAGCTGGTTGTTAAACAATTTGGCGAGTCACATCTGGGGGAAAATTAGGTTTAAGTACTTGCCCAAAACGCTATGCATGCTAGTGGCTGTTCAAGAATGTAAGAACTCTTGTATTTATAAATAAATAAAAAATAAATAAATAAATAAAATAAACCTATGTATCAGGGGACCCCATGTGTTTGTCAGGTGCTTCCTCCTGGTGGCAGTCAGGTGTAGCAGCCAGTTTATTAGAGCACAAATTGGTGGTCCTTTGAATACAGTCAGAGAGTGCTGTCGTAACATCAGGGGTCCACGGCCATTCCAATTCCCTCCCAGCAAGCATTAGAAATATTGCTGGAACAAAGGTGGATGTCTTCAAGAGGCACTTGGACAAGTTCTTGCAAGAAGTGCCAGACTAACCAGGCTGTAATGGATGTGTGGGCCTTCGGGCTCCTTCAAGCATGATGCTGTACTCTGTTTTCTGTCGAACAGAACACAAAGAGTAACAGTCAACCATATAAAATTGAGTCAAAGCTCAGTTAAAAGCTCTGTACCTTAGGGTACAGTCCTTGCACCACTGCTTTTCCATATTCTCATATCAGATATAGACAAAAATACAAGGCACAGCTTCGTATCATCCTTTGCATATGACACAAAAATCAGCATGAAAATTACCTCTGCTTAAGACATTGAAAGACTTCAAGCAGATATTAATAAAGTTTTTGACTGAGCAACAGAAAATTATATGACGTTTAACAGTGATAAATTCAAGGTACTCAATTATGGTAAAAATAATGACCTTAAACATAATACAGGGTACAAGGTGCAATCAAATCTGCCCATAGTAGGAAAGCAGCATGTAAAGGATGTGGAAATAATGATGTCTGATGACCTAACTTTTGGGGAGCATAACCAAGCAAATATTGTGTCAGCCAGAAAAAATGATAGGATGGATTATGAGAACATTCAAATCCAGGGATCCCATCGCAATGGTTGTACTATTCAAATCACTTGTACTGTCCCAGTTTGAGTACTGCTCAATACTCGCTTCCCCCTTCAGGGCAGAAGGGATTACTGACACAGAATGATGGTAATGTGTGTGTTTATGTAATTTTGTAACAAGAAATATTTATATTTATTATTTGCAGTGTCTGTTTAATGAATGTTGCAATCAATTACATTTAAAATAGTTTTTCACTCTAATCATATGAATTTTCTCTACCTATATAATTCAAAATATGTTGATCAAAAATTAAATGAATCATTTTTTCCTTCACCAGGTGTGGGTTTGGGAGAGAGAAGACCTAGTGAGAGTTGTCTTGGCTCAACCTCCCGAAGAAGTTGTACACCATCAAGAGGACATCGCGGCTACTCTTTCTCATGTGCGTTGACATGTCAAGTTCTATGAAAATTCAGTACCATAAGTGATTAACTCTTCCTGCCTTTATATATTTTCCAATTTAAATGTTCCCATGTTCTATATTGGCATCCTGAATTGTTCCAGTGTTTTCAAGGTTTTCCAATTAATACTACTAATAAAGTAAATGATTATTATAGGTTACTAAGGGCACAGCAGTCGTGGATGAAATTAGATACCATGTGAACCCCGACAATACTGTTAACCGTGAGAGGTAGGTACAGTCATGTCTAGCAAATTTATGCTATTTTGAATCTTAGTTATAGGTTGAATTTAAAACCAAATATTTATTTAATATTAATAGCTGCATTCTTCTTTATTTTTTATTGACATTATTAAGTGATAATAGAATCCATATACAATAATATAAAAACTCAACATTGAATGTAATGAAATGCCAGTTTCTCGGTGAGCCCCAATGGCTTCCTGAATCTGCTGTTACTGATAGTGCACCATCTACTAGATCACATTAGCCACAGAGTTCTATTGGCCTCTCGGAGACCGGCACCAAAACCTGGCTCTCACAGAGGTGCAGGGAGTAGGGGCATCTATTTATGTATTGATGCCACCACCAGGTAAGGCAACCAGAAAGTCAGCAAGATGAAACAAACCACTTCTGGCTTCAGTAGAGAATGCAGCCTCAAGATCTGCCAAAAGAACTCTACAAACAATGTAAAATTAACAAGATCTCTTGATCAAACTAGCAAAGGTTCGTTTGTCCCACCATCCCCACTCGTGTGGAAGGAGGGAGGGAGGGAAGAAGATAGCTCTCAGCATCTTCACCCTTGGTTCTATAGTAGATGTAACCAAACCCACAATGACCTGGAGGGAGGGAGGGTGTTGGGGAGCCACTTGAGACACTGAGGCAAAATCGGAAGCACAAATGTCCTGGCGGCAAGTGCAGCCACCAGACACAGCACGTGACAAATTCTCAGCAGAACCAATCAAGCATCAGTGACCAAAGAACCCTTCCGGAAGCCAACCAACTTGTTTTTTGCCAGAAAAGAAAGAGATGGCAGTAACCAAACAAAGTGCCCACCAGGGCCAAATGAACAAAATTCCCACCTCCGGAGGAGAGCATGAAGCTCCCCCACCCAACATCTGGAAGCCAGAGATCTCAAAAGCCCGGATTTGAGGAAAGAATCACAGACTGAAAGGGACACCATAAACCAAAAGGAAGAAACATAAGAACAGCCCAAAGGCCAAGCAGGCACAGGCAGCACACAAGCAGGCTGGAGGTGAAACAACATGTGAGACAACATGCGAAATAGAGGCGAGGAAGTATTGATCTCATAGGCAAGCTGTAGCAGTGACAATATTTGACACGAGATATCGATCAAGAAAAACTAAAAAGTATAGGAACCCCCACCTTGAACAGTTCACCTTTTCACGCCGCGGACCTTGCAATCTGGGAATGGCACCTCATACAAGGAAAGGCACTGAGACCACGCTGACATGAAAAGGTCTATGTTCAGTCGAGAAAACTACTTGCAAACTCACAGGGAGGAAGAGGCATCAACGGCCCATTCCCTGGAAATGTGGCAGACTGTTCGCGAGGATGTTGGACATTCTCTGGACAAGAATGGCATGGAGAACCAAACCCCAAGAACCCAGCAGAAGAGTTACTTGAAGCATCCAGCTCCAAAGAGAAAGGGACAGCAGTAAACTACTGGTGAAGACAGTGAACCACAGAGAACAGTCCAATTGGAGTTGGCGCCCTGTCCACATTGCTGGGAACACCGACCTCGGCAAGCTATAGTGTAGCGCACATAAATACTCTTTGTGGCCCACCAGCCAATGTCATTCCTGAATCGCCTGAAGACAGAAAGGTCCCAAGACACCTGACCCACCCTGGGCGAAGGTCACCACAAGCAAGGATCTCGGAGGAAGCAACCCTCCAGACATTCCAGGTAAGATAACCCTGGCAGTGCAATGGCAGCATTGGTGAGCATAAAGGGAAGGTAACCCTGTGCACATGCAGCTCCTAGCACTGTAACTCCTGGCTCATGCTACATTGAAGTGTATAGAAACTCCAACTAAGAACAAAAACCACCACTTAGGTGAATAACAGAACACTGCAGCCAGTACATAAGAGGTGCAACCAGGCACACACTACATCAGCATGGAACTGAGGGTGGAGATGCCAGCTGACCATAAACTACTTTCACCCCCCATGTCCCTACAAATTTGTTGGGAAGGTGGGTCGAACAAGATTCCGCTAGTTTCAAGATATTTTAAAAGTTTATTTATACTGTTGGGGGAGTGCTTTCAGCAGTTCTCGAGGGTAGCAGTCTCTACCGAAGCCAGCATTGGTTTTTGTCCCCCGACTTTCTTGTTGCCTTTCCCGGAGGTAGCGTCAATACATAAATAAATGTCACTGCTCCCTGCACCTCAGTGAGGGAGCCAGGCTCTAGTTCCGGTCCCTGGGATGCCAATAGAACTCTGCGGCTGATGCGACCTAGTACAGTAGATGGTACACTATCAGTGATAGTAGATTCAGAGGGCTCCCCCATAAAAGGTACATCCAGTGAACCTGTTTGCATGACTCACTGTAAATAAATTGAATATAGTTATATATATACGTACATACACATACACAGTATATACAAAATCAATAAATGTGTGTTGCAGAGCGGACATGTTGGTGCACGTGATGAACCAGAGTGAGCAAGTGATGCCGGTACATGCTGTACTCAAGAGGCTGGATCAGGGATATGCTACACTTACCAATAATTCAAACACCTTCTTTATTGAAAATGTTTATGTATGTAATACACTTTAATTGATGAAAATATAATTTCCCAGTCTCGAGTGCTTAATTACACATGAAACAAATAGAAGTACAATATGTATCAAAAGGTGCCAAGCATTTAAGACAATTTAGTACAAATAATAGACAATTACAGTAGATTATGAAATATTTTTCCTTGATTTGAAATGTATATATATTCCTGTAACATAATACCAGTACACATTTTATTGTAGCCAGCATCAGTTGAGACAGTTGAGGAGGAGGTGGATGCACGTTTGGCCGGGCTCATCGCTCTTATGATTGTGCTCTTCATCGGTTTCATCTCCTTCATTGTTGTCTGTTGTTGCCTCCGATACTGGTGAGTTCTTATTCAAGTCTTGCTCATATTTGTACTAAATGCCACTTTTTTTATTAATAATTCCCCCCCCCCCAAAAAAAAATACATACTGTATTAGCATTGTAAACTAGTTTTAGCTATAATTTGGATTGAATGGTAAATTTTCTGGTTATTAGAGGTAGAATTGAAGAATAAATTGATTCCTTTGAGAATAATAATTGTGCAAGCCAAATTTTGTATACTTTGAAAGTTTAATTCTTATTATAATCTTAGTTAATAAATTGACCCTGTTTGATATCGATCATACAGTATATTTGATGGTAGTAAAATGACTTAGATACTATGTAATCTGTGTCATCTGCAAATTTGATTTTGTGGTTTGTGATTTTGTAATTTTTGTTGCTTAATACAATTCTGCATTACAAAAATGGTTGGCTCTAAAGTTGAACATTGCAGTTCTCCACTCAATAATTTTCCCGGGAAGATTCTCTTCCATTTAGGACAATCATTTACTTTTTGTTTTATCCATCCTAGTATTTTAACACATTATTTTCTTTTGTTGCACAAGTGCATATATAAGTGGAGGGATAGAAGATGTAGGTATGTAGATGTGATGGATAAATATGCATTATAAAAGATGGATTAACACTTTCGCGCGCGCGGCACTCAGGGAAAAAATGCCGATTGTGCGCGCGGCATTCTGGGCGCTCAAGTGTAAAGACAAAAAAGTGTATAAACTTTTCACGCTCCTAACATCAATTCTCAAGCTACGTATTTCATTTTGGTATCAATGTGTTGGCAATAAAATTCTCTACAAGATCATATGCATAAAATGTCACCAAAGCATTTGCTATCCCACCACGAAATAAATAAACACGAAGATGACTCGCCGTGACACCCAAACAGGAAGTAAATGTTCATACTCTTTCGTTTGTTGCCAGCTCCACAGTGATCCTACAGCATTGATTTTGATATCACTGAACTCGCAATAAAATTCCCCACCCAGACATATGCCTATCAATGTATAATTATGATACGGGGTGACCCGCACGAGTGTGGGAAGTGGCCGAAGCGTTAGCCGTGATTTCAGCAGCGATGACACTGTTGTGATGCAGCGCTTTGAAAGTTTATACTTATTTCACTGTCCTGACATTATTTCTGGAGCTACGTATTTCATTTTTATAGCAATGTGTTCGCAATAGAAAGTTCTATAAGAACATGGGTAGAATTGGTCAACAGAGCGTCAAATAAATTTGCGGCGAATAAAATCTTACGCGTGTTTGTACCCGTGAACGTAAAAAGTTTTTACTTTGTTCATGTTTTTCAAGTTTATACTCGTTTCACACCGTTTTTTTTTTTGTATAGTGTTCGGAATAAAATTCCCTACACAGACATATGCCTATCAAGTACAATTCTTGGGAATTCACAGCTGTAGAGACGGCCAAACACACACAACCGGAACCCGCTCTGGATACTCCAACTCACACCCGCAACACCCACAAAAAAAGTTTCTGGTGTTTCGTGTATACTTACTTTAGTTTTCGTGCTACAGTTGTCATTTAGGTATCAAAATATTCCTAAGAAAATCGACTACAATACTACAACAACCTAGGACAATTATGTGTACTTACCAAAGGAAAGACGATTGTAGAAAAATAAGTTGAGCATTTTCTCTCCACTCCACCTCCTTCAGGTACCGATTCCTGAAGTTGCTCAACAGATGTTCGTAGGTGGAGTGAAGCTGGTGCGGGTGGTTACTTCTTGTCCACCCAATACACCCTTTTCCTGTGATAACTGGTGTAACACGGTATGACACAAAGTGGAACATCGCATGTCTTGCATGCTATACCAGTTTCCTTCCTAATACCCGACTTTGAACACACTTGACACCTGCGACGTTTGGGGAGTTTTACAAGTTCATGCTTCAATTTGTAGTTCAGGCGAGTCTCTGATAAAACAACACATCCCTGTTGTCTCTGTGTTGGTTGTACACTACAGTCTGAATCGTCGCTCTCACCATTGTCTTCAAACAACAGTGTAGCAGATGAAATATCTTCATCAGATTCATGGTCGGCTTCAGCACGAGGTGTAGACGTGAAGAGAGGGCGCCTCACACCCGACAGGCCAGGTGTTGACGGGTCAGCAGCAGGATACACAGGACCAGTGTCATCATTTATGTCTGGAGAATGAACTAAATGAGGATATGGTGTTGTTGTTGCAGGCCACTCTTCCTTGTCAAATTTCAATAAAGCCCAAATAGCAACCTCATGAAACTGGAGCAGAGTTAGTTTCTTTCGGTCATCTGTGTTGGCCTTGTACAATGCATAAGCGTTTTGCAAAGCCATTTGCAGGAAATAAAAGGTTATTTTCTTTGTCCACTTGTGACATTTCCTGGCGAAATGGTAATACTTTACCATTTGATCAAAGTGGTCAACACCCTTCATGAACTTATTGTAGTCAATAATTGCCTTTGGTTTGTTCACCACAACCTGCTGTAGTCCTGTTGTTCCATCTGGCCTTCGAACTCGTTTGCGTTTTTGAACTCTATTTGTGTCTGCATTGTGGAGGTTGGTAATCATAGAGACAACTCGCTTGTCTTTCCACAGCAGAATGAAGGTGTTGTCCTTGCGGCGGTAGACTGTGGTATCCACATCAATCTTAGTCTTCGCTATATGTTGCAGGTCTTTTGGGGCGCCACGTACGAGTCTAATTGTTCCACACGTGTAGACCCCAATGGTGGAATATTGTCCTCAAGCCACACAACACTGGCCCCAGGCTGGCGAGTACGTACCGGACGTGTACGCTTGCGAGAAGGCTGGGGTGCCTCATCTTCCTCACTCGGTTCATCCTCACCTGATAATTCATAGCTTGAATCACTCCTACTATCAACAAATGGGGTTATTTTCAAACGACGAGTAGGAGGTCGTTTCCTTAGCTGGATTTTAGGCATGCACGCACCACGTGTGCGCCTTGTGGTGAGAGGCGGTGGTGCTGGTGCCCCCTCCTCTGTTAGGCCTTCTGTGTCCTCCTTCTGTCGATTCAGCCCGATGGGCTCCAGGCCCCCCAAATTCACATTCTTCTTCTAAATCCTCACCTTCTGCCTCACTTCCATCCAAATCCACTTGATCAAAGGCATCCAAGAGATTGGGAATCTTGGTGGGAGTGAGCCTCAATCCAGAGAACCTCCTATAGATGTCGGTAATCTTGTCTTTTCCAGATGAATCAGAGGCTCCTGTAGCCGAAACACCGCTTGGGCCTGGTGCTGGATCCATTATTGATGAATGTAGTTGGTTACAAACCCACAGAAACGGATAAAAATCCTTGAAACCGTGCGAGTTTGGCGCGCGAGGGGAGAGAGATGTGATCGCTCCACGTGACAACAAAATGGGCCTGTCACGTGGCCCAGTAGGCCGACGTGACATTCGGCCTACCTGAGAGAACGGGAATTTCATGGCGCACAGTTTGAAACAAACCCCAAGTAAATCGGATTTAAGATGGATTTTTTACAATTATTTTAATACGGACCGTAAATGTACGACGCGACCGCACAACCGATAGAAATATTGCCGTCGTATATGTACGGGATGGGCGCGCGAAAGTGTTAATATTATATAAATGTAAGAGATTATAATGTATATTTATAAGATTTTAAATGACTACATCTGGACATTTTGCTTGGCTATACTATTGCCTGATGTGATAAGACATGTAAAATATGACGGAATCCAAAGAGTTTTTATTGGGTTTTCAATATTTATTCGTTATCCCCCCAGGGTGATGACACCAAGTAGGTCTAGTGAGCATCTTATCAAGCGTAATATTGATGAAGATCTAGGACTGAACACCACTGAAAATCCACTTTGGGTTGACCAGTAAGTATGTTTTGTGTGGACTGATGTTACAGTACATGCTCAGCTGCATGTATGTACAGTATAGGAAAATGTAGCGAGTCGAACTTTACATGAAGTGTGAACTCTTCACACTGCTTCAGATAGTATCATTTAATATTGGCAAACATAAAAACATTAAATATTTGCTGTTATAGTTAAATGTTCATAAATATGTTTCAAAGAAGAATATTTCAGATTTTAAGTTACCCACCAAGATGTTGGTACAGTAAATTGTATATTGCTTTGAGCTTATTGTTTTCAAACCCAGATTAATTAAATTCATTACTGTACAGTATATGAACAATTTTAAGAATAGGTGAAAATTAATTTTAAAAATTTAATGTACATTAAATCTTATTAATGTACATTATCATATAATTAATGTATGTAATATGTACATAATGTGCATTATCTTATAATTAATGCTACTAAATTATTATATAGAGTTGATTGTCTTTATTACAGTCTACTAAGCATTAAATATAAAATCATTTAATTGCATTTATTGTATTGTAAATGTTTTCTGTCTCAGTGATATGACTTTTCTAGGAAGCTCAAGATGTATGAAGAACAGGAGCTCACTATGCAAGTGATGAGCGAGTTTGACACGACACAGGTAAATGTTCCTCCCAACCCAAACAAGGGTCCAAATGTCACTGTAGATGCCGAATGGACTCCAGAACGTAGGTCAAGCATCGACTTATCACAGGTAAGGAGAGTTGTAGCTAATAGCTTAACATTGATGCTTAGGATGGCTTCAGCAGAGTTACCGATTAGTACTAAAGATAGAAAATGTCAAGTTTGCTTGACATTTGTGATCTTAACATTTTATCAACATTTTTGTGATCTTTAACATTTATTTACATTGATCCACAGAGTTCTGGCAATTACATGCACATAATGTTGAATTGCTAATAGGCAGGAATTGAATACACATACTCTGCATATTGTTATTTTGTATATTATTATTTTATTTACATGTTATTTTATGTATAAATTATTCTTTGGTTGATATAAATTAAATTTAAAGATTACATTGATTTTGGTGTAGTAATGTTACATTTAATTTTAATTTCAAAAATGTTTATCAGTTGGATGGGCAAAGCAACACATACGCAACAATCCAGAAGTCCCACGGAGGAACGCTGCGGTCGCTACAGCTTCGTGGGTTGCAGCAGGGTACACTAAAGCTGGGAGAGGATCCTGGAGAAAGTAATGATTATGCTACCCTAGACCATCTCCATCGTCCAATACCAGGCCAGGGTCCAAGAGTCCCTGGGGTGGAGACGCCCAGATCCCCAATGAATCAGGTACACATCGACTCGTAAAAGTTATCGTAATAAAATTAAATTTAAACTTATAGTGGAATGTCAAAATATTTAGTTGGGGAGGCTGAAGTAGTTTTTATAGAGAGAGAGGAAGGACTCATGGGAATAACCCAGTATATAAGTGAAAGATTTGGTGTGGCAAGGGAAGCAGGGTTGTGGTATACTTTCATGGTTGTCTAGAATGTCCATGAACAGGCTATACATTTTCCAAGTAATATTGAATTCATTTCATCATTACTCAGTTTTCCACTTTCAATGGGTTGGGAGAAATTTGCAAGGAAAAGCCACATGCAGCATATGAAAAGATGGTAAAAATATTCAAAATGGCACGATCCATTCAGCACATTTCCACACTAAACAGCAGCATGGATAGTTGCAATTGCATATTCTAGTATTGTACATCATATAGGAGCATACTTCACATTTTATAGGGTCTCCTAAATTGTTAGGGTATTTACATGTTAAAACACTTATTATTTTCACTTGGCCTTTGTTCCCTGTCAATTGTTAAAGAAACAATTATCATTTTCTCTCACACACACACACTCGCTATGTCTGTGTCTTTAATTGGCCTTCCTTTCCTCAGGTTCTCTTGATACACACTTCAACATTATGATTTAGATACTTCAGCTCTCCAGTTTTTCCATGACATTTTCATTCCTAATTTAAATTAGAAATGTATTCATAAAATTAATATACATATGTACATAAAATATAATTTGGAGAGATTCAAGAGTTGTGGTGTTGCTGCTCAGTATGGAACTGGACTTATGAACCAGTCTGTAAAAGGTGTTTATATGTATACTGGACTGTATAATAATTTTGAAGACAATTCATATTTCAAAGGTGTGATAATTAAAATAAGTAAAGTGTGGGCGATGAGATGCCACAGTTAAAATGAGGTAATTGATATGGGATGCATGAATAGAGTATTGAAGAAATGGATATGGATAAATGAGATAATGTATATAGAAATAACCGTCTTCTTACTCTTGGGTGAAATAAATGTGACACTGTTGTGCTGGACTATATGGCAGAGGGTGCAGAGGAGTCATCAAGAGTGTTGAAGTCATGTAGGAATAAACAGTTGTGGAGGACACTGTAGTATCCGGCATGCAGGGGATAGTAATAATCCCTTATATGTAAGTAATATATATAATTGATTAAATATGTAATTACTTTCCATTTTCTCAGAATGGTGATTACCATGAACTAAGAACATCTTTCACTGGATCAACCTTCCAGCCGCCTGACCTAGCTAATCGGCCACTTCCTGATGAACCCACCGTCATCCATCCAAACTCGCGTAACCTTGCATTTAATGCTCAAGGAGAACCAGTGCTTGTTGCAGAACTGATATAAGCATTATTACAAATTATGCCAATATGTTATTTTTATAGTAAAGTATATATTAACTATTAAACTGCAAGTCACAATCAGGGATGTATTAAAGTACTGTGCAAGATTGAAAACTCCAGCAAGTACATGGAACTCACATCTATTTCCTCAGGCCTGCAGCAAACAGATGCCATCTTGGAAAGAAAATTGTAGGCACTCCTCCTGGGTGTGAGGGGCTCAGTACTAAGACAGCAGCCATGAGCAGCAGCAACACTTCCATGCAACTCATTCCCACAGCATCACTTAATGGTGAAATAAATAATAATACCCCAACTGTAATGAAGATTATGTACAAGGTTCAGATATCAGTTTGCCCAATGCTGATGACGATATTCACAGCACAAAGCAGACACCCACAGAACACACCTTGGTGCATCTTTGCAGCTGGCCAGGGTCCTTTATTTTCCGTGTTTGGAAACACGAAATTTATTTGTTGTGTTTCCGCGAACACAACAGGCCTTGTATTCCTTTAGAAAACGTGTGAAGAAAAAAATTGGGTTTCAGTGACCAGGATTTCAATGATAATAGCAGTGCTGTGGCTAGAGTTAGCAATGGGTGTATACTACATACAGTGTAAGACAGTAATCTGCTTTGTCAGGTGCAATGTTGTGCTTGGATCAATGGTTGTGAGATTATCACGCTCACCAGAACTTCTTAGTGGTCCGTAATGGTGTATAAAAAATATAGTTATATATATATAATATGTATAGTGTAATATGATTTTGCTGTGTTTGATTGTTCAAAGACTATAATTTTGTGTGCAAATTAGTGATGCAAATATATCTATGCCTATGTATGTTCTTCATGTCCTGTGATATAACATTATTGACAGCCCAGTGCATCATTGCACTAAAAAAAAAAAGAGGTAAAACCATTAAAAATTAGAAAATATAATACAGTATATTCAATGTGTGCAGTTGCAACTTTGTGCAAAATATGCAAGGCCAGGCTGAACTTACATCACTGGTTACAAGATTATCGAGTCACTAGAACTGCTTAGTGGTTCATAATGGTGCATAAAATGTAGATAAATATTGTGTGTATACGATGCAAAAATGATATGTTTTATTGCCCTAAGAATATTTAGTGACATGGACATATTTGAGTATACCGATGTTCCACGCACTTTATTCTATATTACTACTGAATAACAGTATTGTAAAGAAACAAGAAAATTGAAATACATAAAGATATCTTCGTGGCATCTCCCACCCTTGACCTCCACAGGGCAACTGTTCCACGGGTGCTTTTGAATGATGACATCATTGTGGGATTTCCTCATTCCACCATGGCCAATTTAGTTTTTTAATATTGTTAAAATGATTGCAGGAAATTTTAAGAGTAACAGCAAAATTTCAGATTCTTTTTTTTTTTTTTTTACCTATGCACTGTAAGGTTGTCATAGAAATTTGAATGTGCAGCCCAAGGTTAAGGTAATGTACATAGTGTTTTACCTTTTATAGTATAAATGTTAATTTGTTACCAGAGAAATTGATAAGACTGTGATAACATGCAGTATGGGGAGAATAAGTCACAATAACGGGTGAAAACAAGTAACCCAACTCGCACATGTGACATGACAGTGACAGCATTTCGGTCCGTCGTGGACCCTTATCAAGTTATAACTTAATAAGGATATAGTGGACCAAAATGTCATTACTAATTTCATTTAATGTGCAATTGGGTTATATGTTTATGGGGCCTAGCCACAAACATGCATAATCACAGTAAATACAGTATTGAATTTTCAATAATTGTAACAAATTAAGATTTCACAAATGGCTGAATGATTGAGGTAATGAGTGTATAGTAGTTTGCATGTTGCCCAATATATAATGCAAATTGATTAAAATATTTAAATTTAGGAATGTTAATTTTTGCCATAAATATCTTGTATAATATTTGAACATAACAATCAGGAGAGCTGTCACAGTGCAAAGATGGTAGCAACATTTCTATATTTCATAAATTGTGTATGATTTTTTTATACAGTGGTATCTTCGTTTTCGTAGTTAATCCATTCCCATAGAGGGTACAAAAACTGAAACGAATTTTCCCATAAGAAATAATGTAAATTGAATTAATCAGTTCCACACCCCCAAAAATATTAACTAAAAAATACATTTTTTACAGAAAACTACTCATAGGTACCTTAACTTTATGGAGGACTTTTGTTGGTGTATGGAAGAGTGAGGAGGGGGGGGGGGGGGAGGAGGAGAGTTGTTAGTGTTTGGAAGGGAGTCCCCTTCTACTATAACATCAGGCAGTGATGACATTTCTGGGGTACTCTCTCTCTTACGTTTTACAGCCATACCACTAGGACTTGGTTGTGGCTCACTGCTTGCTTGTCTTACTAAGAATCTGTCTATAGACACTTGTTTTTCCCTACATTTTAACACTTGTCTGTAGTGAGACATCACATTGTCTCACTATGAATGATCTCTTGTTTTTCCTCTATCATCATTCTCACAACTATTTTCTTAGGTTGAACATTACCACTGACTTTCTTGGAACCCATAGCATGATATATATAATAACTTTTTTGTTTAGAAATAAAAAAAAGCACAAAAACAATGAAATTCTTCACAAAGAATCCAAGCGCGATCCTCATTTGGCAGGAGACTTGACATTTTTTATGCTTAAGCCATTGTGCCAACACAGTGTGTAGACCCACAATAATGTTAAACATCTGCCACGTTTACTTCTGGGAATGTGACGAAAATATAGATGGCTGCACGAATAGGTGCATTTACAAAATTTACACAAATATTGATTACCTTTTGTGAAGTGTTGGCCTTCAAATGTGCATATAAACAAGATACTGACATTGGCATATTTTGCTTCCCTCCTGATGGAGGCCTGGTCGACATCAGGAGGTCTCCTCCTGATGGAGTTAGGAGGAGGTCTCCTCCTGATGGAGTTAGGAGGAGGCCTCCTGACTTTGGCCATGGCCAAAGTCACTGAAAATGTTGAATCACACATGGATTCCTGCATTTCAGTGGTAAAATATTGGGATGTAGTTATTATACATTTTTAATTGTACACATCCAAAGGCAGGTTCTATGTATACAATAATTATTTATACATAATATATATACTTGTGTATAGCATTGTAAACTAATGCATCACTTGCTGTACAAATGGAGCATTTGGAAAATGTACCAGTACTTCAAATTGAGATGAGACTATACTGTACAGTATTTACTTTTAAATGCTTAACTTAGGGGTATTACAGAATTAAATATTTTATTCCTGCTTATGGCTTCACTCATTTTGTACATATCATTATCATTAATTTAAATATTAACATAGAACTACACAAGTCATAAGAATGAAAAATACATTAAATTCTCACCAAATACAAGATTATTTATTTTGTATCTAAATCACTGAGTTTTATCAGAATTTCTGGTAACTTATGAAGATGCATGTTGGATGAAGAATGAATGCATTTCCAGATTTTCTATCTTGGATACTTGGAGAAGTTTCTTAGTTGTATTATGTATAGAAGATTACAATTAATAAAAGATTTCTACACACATAGCTTACTGTGTTAGCAGTTTAATACCAGATAACGAACAACAATACTGAATTTCCTTTAGTATACATGTATTTACTGCATCTCATATGGTTAGTTATGTTAAAATCAGGTGATGTTTACTGATATTTTTCACTGTTAAATAATAGCCATGTAAATGTGCCTAATGATCATTCTACCTTGTATAATACTTATAATATGTTGTAATTAGTGCAATTAACTCCCTAATAAAATATGAAAGTAAAGTACCTTACATACGTTCCCCCGAAGATCATTTTTCCTTTGAATATTTACTACAGTACTGTATATGGGTATTATATAATGAGTAAGCAAGTCCACTATAGGCTCACCATAGTCCGTGCTACTTGGAACTATTGTTCTGAGTAGAACAATAATTAAAAACAACATAGCAGTTATCAAAAGAAGGCACAAAGCCAGGGAGATTATGTAGCACCATACGTGTCCTTGGATATTCAAAAAGGTGCTAAATATCACTGAGGATGCCAATACAAGTACAATAGGCAAACAATATCTAAGGAATCAAATTTACCAAGGATTCATCAAGGGACGAGGGACAGTTTGGAAGCAAGACACGAATGTCCTTAAAATTAGGACATTCAACAAGGATATGCACGACTGTTAGAGGGATAAGGCAGTTCGGACAATAAGGAGCATGGCGGCATTCAATTAAGTACCTGTGAGTTAAATGTGTGGCCAATACGAAAACTCGCCACAGCCGTTTCCCACTGCAGGTCATGGTGGTAGGAGGAAGGCCATTGGGGACACACTACTGTACCTTTAAGAGCATGCAATTTACCAATAACAGAAGACCAATGAACCTGCCACGGACAATTATCGAGGGATGAATGGCAGAATAAAAATCGGAATAAATAATACCTTTTTTAGGAAATAGGACAAGCGAGGGTAGTCTCCTTAGCGTCAGGATCTGTATGCTCATTTGAAGGAATACCAATATGGCTGGGAGCCCAGCAAAACTTGACTTGCTCAAAACAACTAGAGAAAAGGGCCAATATTGGATTTTGACAACCACATGGTGCATATGATTAAATGACTAGAGCTCAACCACACTGCCAAAGGAGCACTGCTGATGGAAAAGGAATTGATGGAGAACATACAATATTCCACAAAGTTCAGCCGTGAAGATGCTAGCCCCCAGAGGTAAGCAACACAGGTTTAGTCCAGAAAGACCAGAGTATCCACCACCATTGGCAGACTTGGACCCCAAGACAACGAAGGATTGAAGAAGAGGCAGTTAGTTGGTTCATTTATTATGCAACCCATACCCATCTTGTGGGCAGTAGTGGAAAGGGTTACAGAGGCACATAATGGTCTCAGGGACTGAGCCCATTATGTGGGCATATGACAACCCCATAATTCATTTAGCTAAGCAAGTTACAATCTTGATGAGATAGTTACAAAATTAAATACACATCGTCACATCAACAATGGGTTCGAGACCGACCACAAGTACAGTTTCTAAATTAATTAAGCAACTGACATATATGGAGAGCTAGTGTCACAATTGATATGTTTGTTCTGCACACCGCCTCCCATCCAGTGGGCAGCGGTGGATAGGTTACAATCACTCAGTTACTACCTACAGTTAGCAAACTGGGGATATTTGGCTAAAATTTCTGGTAGCAGATCATTTTGAATGAAATATTTACACATCTTTGAAACATTTGTTATAGAATTGTCTCTGAATTCACGTATGTTTTCGCACTCCATCACATAGTGACGGAGGGTGTGCGAATAATTTTGTTGACACAGTTTACATTTGGTCAGGTCTACATCGGCAGATAATGAGAATTCCCAGAGATACTTGTAACCGAGTCTAAGCCGAGCAGTAGTACCATCTAGAAGTCTGCTGATTTTATTGGATGATCCATAGATGTGTGGCTCCTCTTGCATGATAGTATGATGATAGATGGAATTACTGGTGTCAATTTCACTTTGCCTCAGATCTACAAGATCTTGTTGAAGTTCTCTGTGTACTGCTGCTCTCAGATTGCTCATTGACAATCCAAGGTTACACTCAACGGCTCCTTTAAAGGCAGATTCTTTGGCTAACTTATCAGCTCTATCATGCATTCGGAGGCCAACATGAGATGGAGACCACATGAAATGGACTCTTGTTACCATCCTTAATAATTTTGTTGTATTTGTGTCTAGCTTCGGACACGAGCATGTTATAGTTATGTCTTAAAGAGTTGAGAGCATTTAAGGATGATAAGGAGGACGCCACTTATGCAGAATAATATTCTGAACAATGTCATCCTGGACGTTAATAGTTATTGAAGTGTAAACATTTATGCTTTATAACAAGTTAAAATCACTCAATTTGTCATTAACGAGCAATATCTTAAGTCAATTGAAAAAATATTTAACATCATCGAGTGTTGTGTCCGGAACTTTGGGTTGTTGGGTTTGTTAGTTTGTTATTGTATATATTGTATATTATAGTTGTTGAGCGGCCTTAACAGTTCTTGACTGACGGACCATTATTACTTCACTGCCGATTCTATTGCAAATGTTGCTCTGTTGTACCTGTTGCAACATTTACAACAGAATGTTGTATTTGGTTTGTGAATTAGATTTTAAAATTAACAACTTTAAACATTCAAGCTGAAGTTCATTATTGGTTCATTAGAGACGTGTTCGTATTGGGGGAAGTGAAGGAGTGGTTGTTGGTCATTGATAATTGTCACTTGAGGCTCGCAAAATGTTAACCAATGGGGTGAGGGTTTAGGGTGAATGTCAACCAATCAGCGGCCGGGTCTGGTTGGCTGCTGGGTATAAAAGGAAGGCTGAGCCAAAATGCACTTCGAGAC
>WNGS01169498.1:8585327-8606992 GCA_020271785.1 Procambarus virginalis
TTTCTGCTCGCGGGTCCTCTTGTAGGTTAGCGTAAAGGCATTTTAGTACGACAGTTTCTTGACGTTGGGAACGCTGGCGAGAACGGGCTGCCTTGCGATGTATCTTGAGGAGTGGGGAGGTTCCAGGTGTGTATGTACAGGTGTGGGGGAGCCATATATGGAGCAGCAGCTGCAGATGACCAGCCAAGCACAACCAGAGCGTCGACTTAGTGTGTACTGCTCGCTCCTGTTCTTCTCGTTTGTTGCTGCTAGTCTCTTGTTCTCATACGATTCATCCAACCACTTGCGCTGGACGGTAGAGCGACGGTCTCGCTTCATGCAGGTCGGCGTTCAATCCCCAACCGTCCACAAGTGGTTGGGCACCATTCCTTTCCCCCGTTCCAACCCAAATCCTGACCCCTTCCAAGTGCTATATAGTCGTAATGGCTTGACGCTTCCCCCTGATAGATCACTGCCTCTCATAAGATTCCGCTTCGTGATCTAAGACCACTCGGAAGAGTTCTTCTTGTTATCCACTGTTCTTCTGCAACCAAATTCAAAATGTTTTTTCAAAAATTCAAATTCAAAAACCGTCATTAGTGTTTAAATTTTTTCAAAAATTCAAAATTCAAACTGTGTCATTAGTGTTCACGAGATGGTAATTACCCGTTGATGATAATGATGAAGCTCTTCAGATGATATAGCTCTAGTCATTATGTACGATATAAAGTTTCCGTTATTGCTTGATTCCGTTATTTTGGCGATTTGAAGTTCGGGTGTAATTCAAACTTATTTATTTGATATGATTTTAAACTACCGTTATACTTGAATGCAATAAATATCCGCCTCTGAAATTTAACTCTTATTTATCGTTATTGCCTGGTATTTGAAAGCAGTTATTGCTTTTTTAATGGAGAGTTTCCGTTATCTTTTTTTTCTCTTTCGTTTCTTATTCTGCCACTTGATAACGTTTCGTAAGTGTTGCCATATCCAGCTGTTGGCCTCGTTGCTTGTTATGTGCCTCTGTAACCCTTTCCACTACCGCCCACAAGATGGGTATGGGGTGCATAATAAATGAACTAAACTAAAAACTAACTGCTTGCGAGACGAGGTTGCCAACAGAGAATGACAACTTATGACTACAGTGTCCTTGTCATCTTGAGGTGTGTGTGTGTGTGTGTGTGTGTGTGTGGTGTGGTGTGTGTGTGTGTGTGTGTGTGTGTGTGTGTGTGTGTGTGTGGTGTGTGTGTGTGTGTGTGTGTGTGTGTGTGTGTGTGTGTGTGTGTGTGTGTGTGCGTGTGTGTGTACTCGTCTATTTGTACCTGCAGGATCGAGCGTTGGCTCTTGAACCCCGCCTTTCTAGCCTTCGATTGTTTAGAGCAATGACTCCTGTTCTTCTTTATCATACCTAGTTTTGAAGTTATGAATAGTGTTTGATTCCACAATGTGCTCCCTTAGTTCATTCCATTTTCCCAACTGCTCCCACGCTAAAAGAAAACTTTCTAACATCTCTATGATTCATCCCAGTTTCCAGCTTCCACCTATGTCATCTTGTTCTGTTGGTATTCCGTGGGTAACCTTCACGTCGAATTCCATTTATCCAGGTCATCTTGAGGGATACGATACTTAGACAGTGATCTATGTCTCTTATCTTCCCTATAATAAAGAGAGCAGCTTTTGTTGCTTGCAAGAATGTATCCAGACTGTTAATCATGGGAGACTTCAACCATGGAAAGATTGAGTGGGAGAACAGAGACCCACATGGAGGACCAGATACTTGGAGAACTAAAGTATTGGACATAGCAACAAGAAAGTTTCTAAACCAACGCGTCAAGGGACCCACAAGAATGAGAGGGAAAGATGAACCAGCTAGGCTTGACCCTGAACGAGTCAGACATAAGGAAGTTAAAAGCCGGGCTTGGGGAGTAGAAGAACTCCCAGAACCCCATCAACCAGGTATGAAGCTCATGGGAATGGGAGACCACAATGTACTGATATATGAGTACCTACTGGAAGTAAGGGGTATCCTTCCCCAAAAAACAAAGGGCTGGTGAAAGGAAAACTTTGAAGAGATGAGAACATTTCTTACATGGGAAAATAGTGTAAAGTCTGCACAAGACATGATGAATTATGTCACACAAAAGTGTTAGGAGGCAGTAAACAAGTTTATCCCAGTCCAAAAGGTAAAAATGTCAAGCAAAGGAGGAATCCCTAGTTTAATTGGCATGTAAGGAAGCAAGGTAATAAAGTACAAGAGCGTGAAGGAACTACTAAAATAACAACGCCAGAGAGCAGAGGAAGATGCTAGAGGGTTAAGAAAGAGTACCTCAGTGTGAGAAGGGAAGAAGAGACAGTGTGAAAGTAACAGAGCAAATAAAGCCAAGACCGAACCAAAACTGCTCCACAGCCACACCAGGAGGAAAACAAGAGTGAAAGAACAGGTGATAAAACTGAGAATGGGGTGAGGACAGGCAAACAAGGTGTGTGAAGAATTTAAAGTCCAGAAGGTCTTCACAATAGAACGAGGAGAAGTCCTTGAAATAAGAGAGGTAGCAATAAACCAAGCAGCTTTGGGAGATTTAAAAATTAGTAGAGATGAGGTTAGGATGTATCTGTTGGATCTGGACGTAAAAAAGTTGGACCTGAAGGAATCTCACCATTGACTCCACGTGTATTCCGCAAACCACGTAGATGCTGAAAGAGTGTGCAGAAGCACTTTACTGGCCACTCTCCGTAGTGTATAATAAGTCGCTAGAAACAGAAGACCTACCAGAAATATGGAAGACAGCTATTTTGTATACCATGTAAGTTGATGGAGAAGATCATGAGAAAAACCCTAGTAGCACATCTGGAGAGCAGGGACTTCGTGACACACCACCAACATGGGCTCAGGGATGGCAAATCTTGCCTCACAGGTTTAACAGAATTCTATGACCACGTGACAAAGATTAAGCAAGAGAAGGGTGGACAGACTGCATTTTCTTGGAGCAGGGCCAGAAGCTAAAGCTCGTCCTATAAACTATTAGGTAGGAACTATTAGGTAAGAACACGTATAGTCGAAAGGCAGGACGAGCATAAGCCTGGAGCTAATGCTCGTCCCCAAACACTGTTAGGTAAGGTAAGACCAGTGAGGAGATACGGTGCCTGCCCCCTGGAGCGTACACGGAGGGAGCCGAGTAACGGGTAGGTCACTGGAACCCGTCTCACTTAGCTGGCTTACCGGCCCTAGTGAGCTTCCTGTCTGTCGCTGGCTACCTGGGGGCTGGTAGCTCAGCTGGTTCGATCATCCCGGGGGCTGGGCACCCCGGGGGCCTGGTCATCCAGGGGCCTGGTCATCCCGGGTTCTGGTCCTTGGGGTCGTTAGATACACCTGTTAAGAAGTAAACTTGCAGGTACGACAACGCAGAGGCGGTCCACTGCTGTACCTGTAGACTCCCCAACCCAAGCGCTGTTGGCAGGTGTGTGTATTATGCCGTTACCGTCTGGGGTACAGGTGTAGGCGAGGCAACACGGATGACATTGCCGCCATTCTTATCCTCGACCAGTGCTGCGAGTGAATTGGTGAAAGAGATCCTATTAGAGTACTTAAGAGACTCCACTGGGATTCATGATCTCAAATTCACTGAAGGAGCCGTCGAGTGGGACACACTTGCCAACTCTAAACCATGACCAACTTTTCCAGGTGACTGCTAACAGCCCAAATGGGATAACCAAATACAGAGCACGCCGCCTCGCTGTGCAAGCATGAGCGGGACTTCCTGTTGGTCATCCTTAATTCCGCCTTAGGCACCCGCCTGGACCATTGGTGTTGTCCTGCACCTTGCCGCCCCTCCACCGAACACCGGTGTATCTGTGGCTATGCGTCGGCAGACCAATACGGCAGCTATGGTCTCATCTGTTGCGAGACACAGGGAATGATGGCTAAACATAGAGCGGTCAGTGACATCATCAAGAGAAGTTTGGCTACAGCTGGGTGCCCAGCACAATGGGAACCTCAAATATTCAGACCTGACAACAGTCAAACGCTCAGATGGAGTCACCCTGCAGCCATGGAGGGATAGTAAACAGGTTGTGTGGGACTACACGTACTCACCTAGTTGTGCTTCGGGTTCTTCAGCCTTAACAGCCTTCTTCGCATACAAATTTTCTTGGACCAGGAGTTAGTTAGTTAGTTTAGTTCATTTATTATGCACCCCATACCCATCCCGTGGGCGGTAGGGGAAAGGGGAAAGGGTTACAGAGGCACATAATGGGCTCAGGGACTGAACCCCACAATTCATTTAGCTAAGCAAGTTACAATCTTGATGAGCTAGTTACAAAATTCAATATAAGTCGTCACATCAACAATGGGTTCGAGATCGACCTCAAGTACAGGTTCTAAATTAAGCAACTGACATATGTGGAGAGCTAGTGTCAAAATTTATGTTTGTCCTGCACACCGCCCCCCATCCAGTGGACAGCGGTGGATAGGTTACAATTAATCACTCAGTTACTACCTACAGTTAGCAAACTGGGGATATTTGGCTAAAATTTCTGGTAGCAGATCATTTTGAATGAAATATTTACACATCGCTGGAACATTGGTTATAGAATTGTCTCTAAATTCACGTATGTTTTCGCACTCCATCACATAGTGACGGAGGGTGTGCGAATAATTTTGTTGACACAGTTTACATTTGGTTAGGTCTACATCGGCAGATAATGAGAATTCCCAGAGATACTTGTAACCGAGTCTAAGCCGAGCAGTAGTAACATCTAGAAGTCTGCTGATTTTATTGGACCAGGAGTACGAATAACTTTTATAGCATTAAGACACAAGAACCTCCTCCTCCCTCCGATCCTAACCTAGCATTACACGAAGGACTCTGCTATGCAGTAACTGTTGTTTCTCTACTGTGATGAAATTAACTTTCTCATTTTGGTGGTGAATTATTAAGAATCTCTCATATGAAGAATCTCTCAATACTTAAAGATACTCCGCCCTCACTTGTAACTGATGATGTATTGTGTTTATTTCTCACCATTTGTCCCCCTTACCTAGTGTTGATTTAGCGAGGATTGTTTTGCAGGCGAGGAGTCACAATAACGTGGCTGAAATATGTTGACCAGACCACACACTAGAAAGTGAAGGGATGACAACGTTTCGGGCCGTCCTGGACCATTCTCAAGTCGATTGTGATTTGAACAATCGACTTGAGAATCGTCCAGGACGGACCGAAACGTCGTCGTCCCTTCACTTTCTAGTGTGTGGTTTAGTGAAGAGGATTGTTTTGACGAATTGTTCTCTTTTTGCAGGAGTATGGGCCAACCTGCCGCCCTCGTTCACCGCGGACATGAATCTTCACGTGGTGAGCGAGGATACTCCCGTCGGGGCGGCCGTGTACACGCTCAAGGGCTCCGACCCCGAGGGCGGCCCCGTCAGGTACGGCCTGAGCGGCTCCGACAGGCTCAGAGTGGACCCTAACACCGGTGTGGTCACCATCGCCAAGCCCCTGGACCGTGAGGTGGGTTGGAGGTGGGAGGGAATGTGGGAAGGGAGGGAGGTTATATATAGTGCTGAGGGAGGAAATGGAGACACCATCCGCCATGGTGAAGGGTGTGAAGACCCCCGTACAGGAAAAAAAAGAAAGCTGGAGGACACAAGAATCATGTTCAAAGCAGTCGCCCTCCCATTTCATCCAGTAAGCACACTGGGGCCATTAGGAAAAACAATCCTAGTGTCAAAGTTACCACTGAGCAGGGTCTAAAAGCTACTAGGCCCCAAACCTGCACAGCTTTAAATAGTGCTCCCATAGAAATAGACGCTCTCTGGCCAATGCTCAAAACTCTGGTCACCGAGTTGATCGAAAGTCTGCTGTCATCACATGGAATCAAGCAAACCACAGAGACTCGGAAGACAATTGAGCACAAACTCAAGAGATTCGAAAATGTAATATCTTCACCTTCAAGACAGCAGGGCAGGAGACACCCCTCTAAAAAAAACAGATAGCGTCTGGATCGTCGGAAAGCGACATTGATGAGTCAATTTCAGGTCCACTAAGAACCTATACACCAATTGCAACTTCCATGGCGTGTTCATCAGACTCCATGGATACCACGGAATTATCAGCAAATTCCAAGAACATAGAGGTGTAAAGATCCTGCAATGGAATGCGCAAGGACTGCGCACTAAATTGCAACACTTGCAATGCATAGCAGTAACCAAGGGCATAGACATTCTGATACTACAGGAGAGCTTGCTTCGAGCAGGATTAGAACCTAAAATCTCAGGCTATCGAGGCTTCTTCTTTCCATGGATCAATGGGCAATCCAGGGGATGTGCAATCTATGTAAAATGTGACCTGATCTCCAAGTCCATAACCAGCCCACCTGATTGTGGAGCAGGGACAGAGGTAATGGGAGTAACCATTGAGCTAAGACACGACACACTTGAGGTGTTTAATGTGTACAGGTCTCCACATGCCGAAATGGATCTCTCTGTGTTATTTGGAAACGGGACAACAACAAACACAATCATTTGTGGAGATTTTAATGCCCATCATCGATTGGTACTGGGCTCGAACACAACAAACGAAGCCGGCATTCACATTGCACACCTATTAGACCAGCTTCCAGAAATACAAATCCTAAACAAGAATGAACCTACCCACATCCAAGGAGGCAGATTAGACCTAACCTTCGTTTCAGCCTCCCTAAGAGATGTAGCGACATGGTCAGTTGAGCCCACACTCACAAGCGACCACTATGGGGTCCAAATTGATCTTACGTTAGACCTACCCACTCCACCTCCGCCTCCATCTGAAGCCTGGAACTTTGCTTTAGCAAACTGGGACCGATTTCAAAACCTCATTTCAGAGTGGTATAGAAACTATGATCTTCCCGGAGACATTAATCAGGCAGAACAAGAATTTGTCAAAGCGATTCAAAGTGCAGCCAACCACTCAATCCCACTGAAAAAACAGTCCACCGGACACCATAAAGATCATTGGTACTATTGCGAACGTGTCAAAGAACTCAACCATAGACTCAACAGAACAAGAAAGCTATACAAAAAGCATCCGAGTGACCGCAACAGGTCCTTACTTTGTGAGGTCAAGGAACATGTACATCGAGAGACCAGACTAATAAAAGAACAAAAGTGGCTGGAATGGTGTTCACACCTGAATGAACACACCTCTCTTGGAGAGATGTGGCAGCAAATCCACCGGGCCAAAGGGAATAAAACACCTAAAGCCCCACACCCCAAGGATCCTCTACAGGAAGCCGAAGTACTGGCAACCAGGTTTGCAGAGAGAGCAGCCAGCAATCAACTTCCACCAGATGTATTAGCAGTACAGACAGGACTAGAGGAAGAAAGGTGGCACAGAATCCTTACAGCATGTGAAGAAGTCTCTGACACTAATGCCCCCTTCACACTGGATGAGCTCAATCGGGCTAAGAAAAACTCCAAGGATACATCCCCTGGAGCTGACAAAATAACCTATAAAATGATTAGAAACCTCGGCCCAGAGGGAGACGCTGCATACCTAAGGTTAATTAATTTAGCCTGGACTTCTCAAACTAGACCTTCAGCTTGGAATAGAGCAGACATAGTACCGATCCCAAAACCTAAAGATCCAGATAATCCCAGACCCATTTCTCTCCAAAGCTGTGCAGCCAAGACGGCTGACAGAATGGCACTCAACAGACTGGAGTGGAAAATGCCTAGACTGCACCATGATATGTATGCCTATAGAAAAGGGGTTGGCACAGTGGAATGTATTACAACTCTGTTAGCCCACTTGAATGACAGACCAGGAATGCTGATATTCCTGGACCTCGAAAAAGCCTTTGAACTGGCTAGCGCCCCTGCTATTCTCTGCTGCCTCATTGACAAAGAGGTCAGAGGCAACCTGCTCTCCTGGATCAAAAACTGTCTCATAAACAGAGAAGCAAGAGTAAAATTCATGGCACAGTTTCTGAGTACAAAAGACATGAAAATGGTACACCGCAAGGAGGTATTCTCAGCCCTCTTCTCTTCAACTGTTTAATGGAAAGAATAATGAGGTTGAAACTTCCACATCACTGTAGGCTGCTAAACTACGCGGACGACTTTGTCATCATCATAAAAGGAAGGGATGCGGCGCGCCTTGCACCCAAATGCTTAGACTGCATCAGTAAAGAGGCAAAACAGATTGGGATCAAACTCAACCCCTCAAAGTCAAAAGCCATGCCCATAAAAATAGCGAAGCCCAATATCCAACTCACAGTACAGGGTCAACCAATCGAATGGGTGGACACCTATCAGTACCTAGGAATAATCCTGGACACACACATGAATTTTAATGCTGAGGTCACTTACTTGAGAGAGCGAACTGCGGCCAGGACGGCAATCCTCAGGTCGCTAACCTCCCTCTCTGGAGGAGCCAATCTGCAAGTCCTTCGCACATACTATGTACAGGCAGTCAGATCAGTGATCGATTATGCAGCACCTGCACTCACAAATCTATCACACCAACAGTGGAAAAAGCTTGAAGTTGCCCAAAACAATGCTATGAGAGCCGCACTGGGAGCCCCCATGTGGACCAAGCTTGAAACACTTAGACTGGAGACGGGTTTGCCCTCTCTACAGGAAAGAATATCTCAAAGAACAGCTACAATTATTAGTAAGATAATTATTTCTTCTGATCCAATCCCAGTACGGCAGGCCTTGGTGGTTGGACTAGGGCAAAACAATGGAAACTCTTGGGCTGCAAGAGCAGGAAAAGTCCTAAACAGACTACAGTTAAAAAGCATGATTCTCGATAGAGAGGGTGATCATCCACACCCAAATTACACTCCTGCTGCACCGTGGGAAGAGCCTACTTTCAAAATAGTAATAGAAAGTCTCCCAATGAAAAAGGCTGCCTATGATCCGACAATCCTAAGGCGCATAATAGAAGAGCAAATGTATAGCATAGCAGTAGCAGGAGCCACCCACATTTTCACAGACGGATCGGTGGACACAGAATATGAAAGTGCTGGCGCTGCTCTTTGCACGGCCAGCATACAGGCATATTGGAGACTGGGAGGACCAGTATCATCAACCCAAACTGAGCTGTTTGCCATACAACAGGCATTCGCATATGTGATTGCACAAAACACTCAAAATGCCATCATACACACAGACTCAAAAGCTGCACTTCAAATACTAGGACAAAAACAGTGGAAAGATAACGTGGAGATAATTACCACCATTTTGTATCTTGGAGCAGTCGCTAAAGGCAAAGGACTCAACATAACCTTGAACTGGATCCCATCCCATATTGGAATCCCATTAAATGAGAAAGCTGATGAAATTGCTAAACTGGCAACTCGTCATCCAGTGATAGATAAAACAATTCAACCCAGCCTAGAGAACATTAAAAACATCATCATTAAAAAACTCTCACACCTCAACAAAGCCTACCTACACCAGAGAATAGCTGAAGGCTCGCCCTCTGCAACATGGTATCTTCAGGCAACTAAATTAGAAAGATTAAATATCCCAAAAGGAATCCACAGGGAAATAGCAGTTAGGTTATATAGACTATGTCTAGGTTACAGATGCAACTGGGAGATTGGTGAACCCCGACAGAGAGAGTGCATCTTCTGCCAAACTGTCACAGAAAAACCATTACTTCACTATCTTCTAGAATGTGAAGCAACCAACGACCTTAGAAGAGCTTTAAGAGTTCCTGAATCTTGCTGTGGCCACCCTGAAGCCATCAACAGAGCCACTCTCCTGGTCAACAAAGGTGTCCAGCAGCTGCACGCCCTCATAAAGACTGTGAAGCAGTATCCTCCCCCGCGATAACAGCTCGATGATTAAATGCAATGTCAGAATAATGAAAAGAATTACGGAGAAAAAAAAAATTGTACCACTTACGGGCTATTCATGCCCGTGCCACCTCTTGGGTGGCTTAATCCTTATCAATCAATCAATCGAAATGGAGAATAGTCGTTTTCATTAGAAATTGTGATGAAGGAGGTCATGTCTGTGAATGTAAATATAATGTTTTGGGAAATACCTGTAGGAGAAAATATATTGCAAGTTACGTGACTATAGGGAAGTTTTAGGGATATGTAGGAATTTTGCTGGATGTTGGAAATTAGTTAAGAGAATTTAAGAATAGAACATCTAGGAACAATAAGTGACCAACATAAACGTTTGGCACCTTTCCTCTCCAATCCCAAATCCTTGTCGTTGTCCTCATATCCCTTCCAAGTGCTAATTACAGTAGTCATAATAGCTTAGTACTTTCTCCTAATAATTACCTTACCTTTCATTTTTCGAACGTGTGGGTTTTAGTTTTCCAGTCTTTTTGTGTGAATTATTTATATTTTTTAAGTATGTATGTATTTTTATTCATAAAATTTACAGTATGTAATACATGCTACAAGAAAGACTAAAATATTACAGGGTATTGATCATTATATAGTGAGTTTCATAATAAAATATCAAAGTTGAATGCGCAGTGGGAAATGTATGGATACAAAGTATGGGTGTTAAGGTCTACAAGATGATACAGTGGTTTACATGTGACCCACAGATCAATAAATGTTTATCTCTCAGAATGTTTGGTAATATGTTTATTGTTTGTGATGTGTCTATATATGTATGAACACGTTGTACTGATCGGGGTGAGAATAGCTTGAGGTACCTCATCCCTTTGTGTGTATTTTACCTCAATAAACTTATTTCAATTTCAATTTCACAGCTCAATGACACCTTGCGGCTGGTGGTGACGGTAGAGGACGAGGTCAAAGGTGCAGACAACAACGTGGTGAGGATCCCCATCTCACTCATTGTTCTTGACACCAACGACAATCCTCCCAAGTTCCTTCAGGTAAGCTGTGTTGTTTTGCTTCTGTTTAGCAAGTTATCATTAAAAATAAGGCCTAGGGTGGGCATGGGAGTAAACAAACTTGTAGAATGACCTCCATATGGTCAAGGTACTTATTCTGTGGTTCATAACTTGAACAACATCATTTGAGTGTGATGCAGTGATATCTTGATCACCCTACGTCTTGCAAGCAATTTCTGCTGGGTTAGAGCCCTAGGCAAGGAGGGTCAGCCGGGCACCAACCCTCAACAGCAGCAATTAGGGACTTGGTTGTAACTGAGTCCCTAATTACCTCCCTGAAACAACCTGCTCTGTTTGGCAGGTTGTTTCAGGCAACTTATCTCCAAGGATAACTAGTAGGGAACGGCTTAAGATAAGCTGTGGAAAGGGAAAACTCGAAGGCTGCTGATAAGAGTCAGCAGTCATTTTCTCGTGTATAAAAAAATAGTATTTTTTATATATTTAATTCCGTGATAACTGTAAATTAATCACTTGTCAGTGTAGTTAATTTCATTGCAGGTATTCATTAATTGTTTGTGTTCTCACCAGTGTGGATCCCTGTTAACATGGTTTCTCACCAGTCTGGATCCTTGCTAACATGGTTTCTCACCAATGTGGCTTCTTGCTAACAGGCCTTCTAGTTGGTCGTCTTGTCAACTAGGCTGTTGGACACAGCTGCTCACAACCTGGCATATGAATCACAGTACTCACCTAGTTGTGTTTGCGGGGGTTGAGCTCTGGCTCTTTGGTCCCACCTCAATCAACAACCCGCATCTGATCAACAGTCTGGTTGATCAGATGTTCTTTGGAGATGTTTGTTGAGTTCTTTCTTGAACAGTGTGAGAGACCAGCCAGTTATGCCTCTTATGTGTAGTGGGAGAGTGTTGAAAAGTCTTGAGCCCTTGATGTTGATCTCCTTCAGCGTACCTACTGCACTTCAGGTTTTCAATGTGGCTGTTTTGCACATCCTGCCATGCCTGCTGGTTTCATGTGATGTAATCTCCATGTTCAGATTTGAAACCAGTCCCTTGGTGACTGGAGGAGCAACATGGATTATATGCAACCTGCTGTATTCTCATACCAAGCAACCAGCTGAGTGAATATCAAGTAGTCATGCTCAGCATTGTGTTAGAAGAGATCCTATTGTTTGTGCTAATCGACATTAGTTTAGAAGTGGATGTTTGTCTCGACAAATGGAGTCAAGTGCAGTGGAACTGGATATGCACTATTCATTACAAGAGCAATCATATATATGATATAATAAAAATAAGCAACAGTTCAAGCAACTACTCAGAATTTGCATGGTAATTCTGTCTTTAATGGTATAAGGCACAATACAAAGCGATGCACAACTGCATTTAAGAATAAAAAAATATCAGCTGTCACCTTTCCAGTGACCTTTTAACTAACTTACTTGCTTCTGTTATTAAAGGTTATAACTCGCACAGTGTTTCAAGCAATAAAAATATTTATTTTATTACTCGTCCTGTCCAGAAACATTTATACAGGTTAACATTCTTTTATTCAAAGTAAAGAAGTAATAAAATTGTGAATACTTTCATGCTATATATTCTGTTAACTTCATTGACATTTTATTGCTTTATTTATACTTACATAATTTAACTTAAGATACATATTGTCACCTGATGTTGAATATTGTTTAAGGTATATTCATAATACTGTTTGACAGACGCCATATGAAGCCATGATTGCGGAAGATGCTGCTGTGGGTAGTACTGTCCTGCCAGGCATTAGACTCACAGATGAGGATCAGGTCGGAGACAATATCAAAGTGGAATGTGAACCTATAAGTCCGGTAAGTCATTACAAGGTAGAGCCATCAATCTTTTGAACTTGAGATGAGTCGTGCAAATCAGATTTGCCTGTGATTTTTCTCTTTGCTATCCAGTCCTTTAGGTACGACTCCACTCCCTCCTGAAAACCCCATATTAGGTGAGGACCATAACAGGAGTTTCTCTAGGAGTCTCGGTCATCACTCTCTTACCCCTCGTCCATCCATTCTTTTATATGTTGCTCCATTTTTCCTTCAAAGATACTAGTCATCTACCCTAATACATGATCCCTTATAGTATAAGAGTCCAAGATAGGCAAGAGTGTTGTCAAGCAATTATTTCATATGTGTAAAAACCTAAGTGTAGTTACAGGATGAGACCTATGCTCATGGTGTATCACCTTCCCAGCACTCTGTCATATAATGCTTTGAAACTACTGGTGGTATTGGCCTCCACCACCTTACTTAACTTTTTCCAACTGTATTGCGAAAGAGAATTTTCTAATATTTTTTTGGTATCTTTGTTTACTTAGGCTTAAGAACTGTATAGCTAATGCAACCTAGTAGATGGGCCTTCAAGGGGGGGGGGGGGCACCAGGGCTCCCCCAGAAGTTGTTTTTTTCTCAACACTAAAACTGCTAACATTTTTTTAGCAAAGAGAAGTCTAAGTTGTTTCCAAATGTAAACTGAATATTTTATATTGCATATTACTATTATTTTATGTAATATGTGTCAATTTACAATACAGTACTGTATTGTACAGAATCACTTTATGTAATATGTGTCAATTTACAATACAGTACTGTATTGTACAGAATGTTTATCAATACTGTACACTAATAAACTGTAAAGTACTTCAGTTAAAAAATATGTTGACTTCATTTATCTCTTTAATGACTATATTAAATGTTTTGTACCTTCCCAGGGTGGTGATGATTGCAAGGTATTTGCCATCGTAGCCTCTCAGACTTCTGCCCGTAAGTTCTCGGGCAGTCTAGTCCTCAAGCAACCTCTCCAGTACTCTGCTCGCAACCTTTACCAGTTCAAATTAGTTGCCACAGTGAGTGATATAATTATTGTAAATTAAATTAATTACAGGTTTAGAATTTTTTGTTTTTCGGGATATCCTTGACTGTTCTTAAGCTAATTGCCGAATGAGTTTTGGTATTGGTTAATAATGAAAATTTATGTTTCATTGGGACTAAGAACTACATGACTGATGCAACTCATTATTTCAAAATAATTATTTTGTAAATGAATTATATGTCACACATGACTGCAAATTAAGCAATATTGGTTTTAGAGTATTGGGCAGATAGAACCTCTATCCTGTGTTATTATCTAAAAAACCACTTCAATATCATGACTGCAGGATGGCGGGCAGGTGTCCAGTGTCGGAGTAGTGGTGCGAGTGAGAGATGTGCAGAATTCCCCGCCCGTTTTCTCTGGTTCCCTCACTGGCATTGTAACTGAGGATGACCCTATTGGCACCCAGGTCATGACGCTTCGGGCAGCAGATGGCGACACTGGAGCGCCTAGGCCCATCAGATACGAACTCGTTACCAGTGAGTTCAGCATTTGTTGTTTTAACCATGGCGGTATCTACAGTACTGCAATTGTCATCTTAATTATGTGAGTGTTTCCAATAAATAAAAAATGATGATAGTTTACTAAGTATATTTTTATAAGTTATCATGTACCAGTATAGTGGACCCCCATTATCTGAATAACAGTTTTCTGGATTCTTGTGTTAAATGGACATACTGTATACCTATTCAGTTCTCCATTCCAATTGACTGGAGAGCCATATGGTTAATGGGAATGTAATATATCCCCATTATCTGGAGGCCACATGTGTGTGGCTGCGTACACATACACTGTGGGGAGTGGATGCGTGGATCTCGGGTGGCTGTGAGTGGGATTATGCACCAGCAGACACTGGGTGGGCACTGGGTGTGTGTTTTCCCACTAGCCACAGAGTAGTTGCTCGGAGCTCCGTGAACCAGCCTGGGTGAAAGTGTTGCAACTACAAGTAGAGATTTTTGGCTGGTATAATACTTTAGTACAAAGTATTTTTCTGTAAATAATATTGTAGAGTAATTTAACAAAATCAATGAGCATATAACTCCTTTGGTAATCTTTGATCACACTCCAATGGCCAACAAAGAATGTAACAAACAATAGACTTTGGCACTACTAATGTAAGTATAGTAACATAGTACAAATTTATAATTTCTGTATGTAAATACAGTATACAGTACTGTATTCTCATATTCAAAAACAATACAGGTCTCATCGCTCCAAAAATATTTCAGTGCTTCCTACACTCAGTACAGCTGTAAGAACAGCAACAACAAATAATAATGTTTCCCTACATCTCCCTTTCTTTAGATCCATTGGACTTCTTCACTTTAGATGCTAAATCTGGTGAACTTCGCACTGCAAAACCGCTGGATCGGGAGGCCCTTCAGTCTCCAGATGGTGTGGTTAAGGTCAAAGTCAAAGTAAGCAAATTGAGTCAAATTCCTATACTGTAGTTAGACGAGTCCTGTGGTCAGGGGAGCTCAGGATTACTGTAAGTCAAATTTGAGTTTTGCATTAAATTAGCTGTCTTCAAGATTAAACCATGTGACTTGATTGACTTGATCCATGCTAGGATGACTGGTAACTGTAAACTTGGCTGTGTAAACACGAGTTATTTGGGGCTCCTGAGTCAGTCACAATATTACAGAGTACTGTATGAGGAAAAAAGTAATTGAATGTAATGAAATGCCTCTTTCTGTGTGAGCCCTGTTGGTTCCCTGAAGTTATACTCAAGAGTTTCACTACTAATACCACTAGACCACTAATAAATAAGAATACAGTCGGGACATGACAGACTACAACTTTACTGAACACCATAGTTGATGGGACAATCTTTGGCTGGGTGTGAGATCTGAGCAGGGATGGTTGTCTGAATGTTCCTTAACCGAACATCATTGTTCATCCAGCAGAAAATTGGGACAAAGTTGATAGCCAATTGGTGGGTCATCTCCCAGGAAGAACAAGTAAGGTAAGGCTTGAGATAAGATATGGGTAGACAAAGTTCTAAGCCAGCTAACAAGTCACGGAAAAACTCTTAAAATGAAACTGAAAGAGAACAGATGACTTACAGAAGTTAAAGGTTTATTTTGCTTTTTTGCAATAAAATACAAGTTCAGTATTTAAAAAATAATCAAATTGTTTTTTAAAAGAGCTGTTTAGGAACATAACATACATACTGTATTTTGCAAATATGTACTGTATATATTATACATAGATTTGTTAGCTGTGGAAAGAGACTTCTGCCAAGAACTGAAGACATTAAATTACTGATTTAATTTTGGAACATGGCCTATCAATGATTGGTAAAGCAGCAGGACACTGGGAGGTACCATGCAAGATGCATGGTACCTCCATGCATAATAAATGTTTAGGAATACTGCATCTACTTTTGTTTCTGCATCACTCTTGCCTATTTGCCACTTAAATTTGCCACTTAAATTTGCCACTATTTATTTGCCACTTTTAATTTTGCCACTTAAAATTTGTAAATAATTTTAATTTCAGGCTTATGAGACAGTCAATGGGATCCCTGTAGGTACTAAGGACACGGAAACAGTAGTGGACATAACTATCACGATTCGTGATGTAAATGATGAGCCTCCGTCCTTTAACAGACGAGAGTATCGTGCCTCTGTGCCAGAAAATGTTCCAGATGGGACTCCACTCCCGAACCTCGACATGTTTGTACAGGACACTGATGTGGTAAGGGATTAATGGTTGGTCTCTCTCTGCTTTAGTTTATCCAGAAAAAAATATAAAGGGAATATATATCAACACGATTTACACACAGCTATTAGACAGTTTCCAACATGTTACAGCATATACATATTATTTATGTCAGAAAAAACTGTCAAGACCAATGCATATTTCTTTCAGTATCCATTATTTATTTTCAAGCCATTATTAACTTCTGAATTTGCATAATAATTTCTCTTGCATCAAGTGTGAATTAAACCTTAGTATTGTACTGCATGTTATATTGTGTCTTGTGCTAAATAAGGCTAAAATCAAGTGCATTTAGTAGTGCTCCATATGATGTATGGGTAAATAATATTTTTAGTAATGATGATACAATGTCTTCCTTCAGGGGTCCAATTCGGTGTTCAGTTTACGACTGGTGGACTCTTCTGGAATTTTCACGGTGGAGCCACAGGTTGCCTCAGGCTCTTCCTCTGTCAGCATTCGAGTGGCTCATGGGCCCCTTGACTTTGAAAATCCCAACCAGCGCAAGTTCCTCTTGCAGGTATGCCAAATTCTTAAGGATTGAGTAAATACAGCTTGAATTTTATTACATAAATTTAATTTAATTTCCATTTGTACTCTCAACATAACTAATAATGTGAGAAATGGTGTCAATTTTATGGTTTTCTCATAGTTGGTGATAGACATTGGCTTAAGAAACTTTGATAAACTTAACAGACTTACTATTCCTGATAATGCAAACTTAAAAGATATTGTAATAATCCATTTACTTTTACTTATCCATGAAGTTAATCACACATCCACTTGCCCACCCTTCACATACCTTGCGGTTACCTTGTGATGATTTCAGGGCTCAACGTCCCTGCAGCCCGGTCCTTCACCAGGACCATCTTCCATTTGTTTATTTATCAACCCGTCTTCTGTCCCTTCTCCTCCCCCCTCCCCCCACCAAGTCATTCATTTATTTACCCACCAACCATCCATTTTTTTTAGCTTTACTCCACTACTCACTAATCCAATGAAGAACTAATTCTTGGCTTCTTGTCCTCAGGTGATCGCAGAGGAGACCTTGACAAACCCTCGGCTCTCGTCCACAGCTACAGTTGTTGTCTCGGTCACTGACACGAATGACAATTCTCCACAGTTTGACCAGGAGGCATACACAGCGGTGGTCTCGGAGACTGCCAACCCTGGCACCGTAGTTACTACCATCGTTGCCTCGGATCGGGACACTGGGCAGTTTGGCACTGATGGCATTAAGTATTCACTCTTTGGAAATGGTGCAGAAAAGTAAGGGTTGTGGTATTGATGCATTATTATGCAAGCTATGAGCATAATATTGACCTGTGTATATTTCTTGAATATTACATAATTTGTGGGCATAATTTTTCAGGTTAATGTTTACATATAGGAAAAAAGTGTTGGAATTCAAAGCTATGTTTTTCTAATATATTTTCAATGACTGTAGTACTGTAATAATTCAATATTAAAAATAAAAATGTTGTCATATTGATCCTTACCTGAAATACAAGGAAGCCCTCTTAAAAACTTCATTTGACTTCTAGACTAATCACATTTATCACGTTAATTTTAGATATAGCACTGATAGTGTAAATTTGTCCTTTAATTATAGAATACTGTATAGGTTAATGACATTAGTTCCAAAGTCAGTGACAATAGGATCAAATGCTCAGTGCATAACAAGAATTAAAGTGAATCATTTGTATTCCTTTTATACATAAATTCCTGTTGACAGGTTTGAAGTTGATGCCACCTCAGGAGTGATCACAGTGGCTTTCTGCGATACCCCTGGCCACCGCAACTGTCTCGACTATGAGGACCGACCAACATATTTTCTTTCGTTCCAGGCAAGTGACTCCCTTTCCTAGTTCACTTTTTTCAAGTAATCACATTTTTTCATCCATATTTTTACTCGTGCATCTCTGAATTTCCTCCCTAAAATATGTCTCCCTTCATGCTAACTACATTCTATGAGTCAAGTTTGTCTCTTGCCTCTATCCTTAATATTGATTTATCAGGCAAGTACTAAGCTCTACTCCACTCCAATATTTGTAAATATTGCATGGGTTCTAGAACTCTGCAACAATTAAGTTTAGTTTATTTTGCATTATCCTCAAGATCATTTACATTGCCTTGTGAATCTTGGCACATATATAATTCAGGCTGCACTCAACAGGCTACAGATGCAGGTGGCACAGGCCACACGACAGTTGTGCCGGTGCGAGTTACACTTGCAGACAGCAATGACAACCCACCTAAGTTCTCTCGTCAGCAGTACCGTGCTGTTATTGATGAGGGCGCACCCGATTTTCATCCACCATTGTTTGTCACGGTAAGGCTGCCACATAACCTAGGAGTTGGATTTGGAAATCGGGGAAATGTGCCAATCCTTCTGTCCGCCACTTTGGTGCAATTGACCTCTTATTCACTGTAACTAATTTGCAATTAGTCATGCTTGCCCACTGCATTATAGGGGGATGCAGGATTTGGTTGGAGATCTATCATTTTTAATGATTTCTTTGGCAATAAATGTCAAACTGTCCTGGTACAGATCTGATCTGATCGGTACACACACACGACACACACTGATCTGGTACACACACACCTACCCAAGCACCAGAAGGCAGACATTGGTTCACATGGCTGTGTGGAATACAGGAAGAATAAATCGTGAGCAGGAGTGATTTCAAGAGGTAAAAGATTTTGAAGAAAGAAAATAGTGTGTTAGGTTAATAAAAGATTAAGCTAAAAGCAAAATACTGTAATTAAGAGTTGATTAGAATAAAAGTTATAAGAACAAAAATGAAAGAAAATGAGAAAGCATGGAAGGAGTATGCCTCTTAATGAATGAAGAATGAAATGAATCATTGAATAGCTTCTTTTATTACATTTTAAGGGGTTTGTGCATGAAATTCAAGGAACCTGGCTGCTGGACAGTACTTACACAGAGGAGAGATGGCTCAAGATCACACAATGTGCTGAGGATATAGCATATTAGGAAGATAAGGGGACAGTAAAATCTGATTAGACCTACAAAACCCCCTGGTCTTGGATCTCTGGGGTACAACATTACAGAAATGATTGCACACAACATCACATGCTTTCAGAGATTACGAACACAAAGGAAAGTCAGAGTCTGTCTGAAGCTTTCTGTAGCTGTAAAAAAATTGTCTATTGAATGAGATGTCATTATATACAGTATACATTTTTTCTTCCTCTGCTTTGAAACTATTTACTTTATTGTGAATAGTGTTTTCTCTACAGTTTTCATTTTTCTAATTATCACTGTAGCTTTATTATCCTTCCCCCCCCCCTAGGCTGAGGATCCGGATGCCACCTCACGCGTTGTTTACAGTGTCGTTGGTGGTGACCCTACAGGACTCTTCGCTATCAACCCGGACACTGGTAGAATTCGTGTTGCCAATGAGTCTGGCCTCGACATGTCCAACCTGAAGACTGATCATATTATACTCACAGTCGAGGTGAGTCTCAAATTTAATCGAAGGTGTTCATCATAATCCATGCTCTTTTTGTCTGGGTATTCTTACACTATAACATCACCTGGTAAATTGTTAAATAATTTCTCATTCTTTATATTAAGAGCATGAGAACAGGAGTCCACATAGTGGGTTTATTGGTTCATTCTGAGAGGTGCCCATGTAGCTCAAATCCCTCTCCCTTGTGCACCTATCGAGCCCTCAGCATGAGAAGCACAGCATGTCCCAAAAATTATTTTGGGACATACTAAAATATTATTTTACTAAAAGTTATTTTGCAAGATTGCATATGTTTAAGGAAGCCTCAAATACTGCTTGGGACACCGTGTACCAGCAAGAGTTTCAAATGTTCCAAAGTACAGTACCTACAACATCTTAGGCTGTTGTGTGTGCACAATGGATTGAACATCTTAGAACATGTTCAGAATGTTTAAATCTACTGTTCATTTTTAGATGTCTTCCATATTTGCAGTAAACTAATATATTTGAAGATTTCTGACTTTTCAATTCTTATGATCTTGCTCCCTGTTCCTTGAGGCCAATGATGGTGAGGGATCGCACACAGCCAATGTTAAAGTGTCTGTACGAGATGCCAACAACAATGAGCCAGTCTTCAGCAAGAACCCTTACCTGGCTGCTGTGCAGGAAAATGCTCCTGAAGGTGAGTCTTGGACATTGGTAAAGTATACGTGCTTAGGAGTCCAATGTTTGTGTTTCCTTATTAATTTATTATCTGTATTGTGGGCTCTGTAGCGCAACAGTCAATGTCCTCGACTCACAACCGAGGGAGCCAAGTTCAATCTCTTTGCAGGACATAAATGCTTGAACATGTTTTGTTTTTTTTCACGTGATGAATCTAGTCACCTAGTAGTAATAGGTCCTGGGAGTTAGGTAACTGTGTGGTTGCATCCTGGAAATTGTCAATAGTTGGCCCAGGGAGACCTTTTTTTTTGTATTTTTGTGAGACTGCCAACTCTTGCAGTCATTCAGTCTAATGTATGCCTTTTATACATTCATATCATATGTATGACTCAGTTCATTCAAGAGTTCTTACAATCTTGTAAGAATTCATACAAGAGTTCTTACAGTCTTGTAAAGTCTGCACTTACAACTTATCACTTAACATGATAAGTGCAAGTTTCCTGCTCCTGATAACTGGAATTATATACCCCTACCCCAGACTCCAGTCCCCCAACTACGAAGTCTGCCAGTACCAAATGAACAAATCCACAAGAGCCGTGACGAAGACTCGAACCTAGCGTCCGAGAACCCTCTCGGACGCAGTTACCCACTTACCCTCCAAGACTGTTAAAGACTCCCACTTACACGTAAGGGGCATAACTGGCCGGTCCCTAACAGTGTTCAAGAGAGAACTCTACAAGAAGCGCCAAAGAATACCAGATCAACCAAGCTGTGATTCATACTGTCAGGCTGCGAGCAGCCGCGTCCAACAGCCTCGTTGACCAGACGACACACCGGGAAGCCTGGTCGGAGACCGGGCCTCGGGTCTGTTGATCCCCGGAGGCTACACAAGGTAGCCACAAGGTGCAAGAGCTGTGCCTTGGAGGTACAGAGGTTTTCACTGCACTTGGGCTTGATAATTTGTGATTGACTGTTACTTTCTGCATTCATTTGACATAAGTTGAAAATCCAGCGCCTCAATTTACCCGTTATTCCTATTGATATCATTTTATGTGCTAATACTCCATACCTTGAGGTGCTTCCGGGGCTTAGCGTCCCCTAGGC
>WNGS01169498.1:8617619-8633451 GCA_020271785.1 Procambarus virginalis
CCGGTCGTCGACCAGGCCTGGGCCTCCATAGTCACATTTGTCGAATGCCTTTGCAAAGTCTGTGTATACAACATCTACATTTTGTTTTTCTTGTAAAGCTTCTGTGAATTTGTCATAGTGATTGAGTAACTGTTACAGACAGGATCTTCCCGCTCTAAAGCCATCTTGTCCTGGGTTGTGTAGTTCATTATTTTCCATAAAACTGGAAATTTGATTCCTAGTCATTCTTTCTAAAACTTTTAATATGTGTGATGTTAGTGCAACTGGTCTATAATTTTTGGCCAAAGCTTTATTACCTCCAGCAGGCAAACAGGCAGGCAGACACAGGTAAGCAGGCAGGCAAAGACAGGCAAGCACAGGTAAGCAGGTAGGCAGACACAGGTAAGCAGGCAGACAGGCAGGCACAGACAAGCAGGCAAGCAGACAAGCAGACAGACAGGCAAGCAGGCAGGCAGACACACTAGGACCCAAGATGAGGCCACACCTGTAAGCTTACAACAGACTCTGAATGTTGAAACTCTCTCCACTCCCTCCCTCCTATCCCCTCCCTCCTATCCCCTCCCTCCTATCCCCTCCCTCCTATCCGTACCCCTATCCCCACCCCATCCTTGCATCCCTTCCCCCTCTATCCTCTATTCCTTCCCTCTACTCTCCCCACATCTTCACTCTCCTCTCACTTGCCTTATTCATCTGTCCTTGCATCTCTCACCTCCCTCCCCGGCACCTCCAGCATGGAGAGGCAGTCTCTCCATGTTTGGGTGGAAGGCAGAGGGACTTGCGCATTAGAAGAGGGGGGGGGGTAGGGAACGGGGCCAGGTGGTGAGGGAGAGGGAAAGGTTGCAGATGTTAAGGGAAGTAAGGTAGGAGGCGTCTGTGTTTGGTTGCCCCAATACGGTAAGGTAAGGAAGAGATGTACAGGTTCGTACAAGACATCACAGGTTTGAGACGATACTCGGCCTCTGCTTCCTTGCCAGATGTATAATGTCAGTTATAATAACTTTCCCCAACCCGGGGTGAGGTAAGCCCAAGCCACCACTCTCCCACTTGAGATACAACAAACCCAAGCCACTCAACGCCATCACTTAATATTGGTCAAATTAACAACAAATTCTGTAGCTATAAACTGCTCACATTGAGCATCGATAAACTGATTATCTTCCACAGGATGCATCTCACAACAGTTGACTAACTCATAGGATCCTCGGTTGTGAGCCATGGACTTAGACCACTGCGCTTCCAGACCCCATAATGGGTGGTGGATAGCTCAATTACTGTTTCTTTAGGTGATACTTCTCTCACGTGAGGGTTTACATAAGCCCCCTACCTCCCCCCCTACACACACACATACATTTTTTTGGGGGTAGGGGAGGGGGGTGGAGACAGGCGGGCTGTCCACCTTGCTGACACGATGTGTACTCACCTATTTGTGCTTGCAGGATCGAGCATTGACTCTTGGATCCCGCCTTTCCAGCCATCGGTTGTTTACAGCAATGACTCCTGTCCTATTTCTCTATCATACGATGTGTGTGTGTGTACTCACCTAGTTGTACTCACCTAGTTGTGCTTGCGGGGGTTGAGCTCTGGCTCTTTGGTCCCGCCTCTCAACCGTCAATCAACAGGTGTACAGTTTCCTGAGCCTATTGGGCTCTATCATATCTTCACTTGAAACTGTGTATGGAGTCAGCCTCCATCACATCGCTTCTTAATGCATTCCATTTGTCAACCACTCTGACACTAAAAAAGTTCTTTCTAATATCTCTGTGGCTCATTTGGGCACTCAGTTTCCACCTGTGTCCCCTAGTGCATGTGCCCCTTGTGTTAAACAGCCTGTCTTTATCAACCCTGTCGATTCCCCTGAGAATCTTGAATGTGGTGATCATGTCCCCCCTAACTCTTCTGTCTTCCAACGAAGTGAGGTTTAATTCCTGCAGTCGCTCCTCGTAGCTCATACCTCTCAGCTCGGGTACTAGTCTGGTGGCAAACCTTTGAACCTTTTCCAGTTTAGTCTTATGCTTGACTAGATAGGGACTCCATGCTGGAGCCGCATACTCCAGGATTGGTCTGACATATGTGGTATATAATGTTCTGAAAGATTCCTTACACAAGTTTCTAAAGGCCGTTCTTATGTTAGCCAACATGGCATATGCTGCTGATGTTATCCTCTTGATATGAGCTTCAGGGGACAGGTCTGGCGTGATATCAACCCCCGTGTGTGTGTGTGTGTGTGTGTGTGTGTGTGTGTGTGTGTGTGTGTGTGTGTGTGTGTGTGTGTGTGTGTGTGTGTGTGTGTGTGTGTATACGACAGCTGGGGGGGGGGGGAGCCTCACCCCGCCTCCCACCCGTCTTGTGGTTGTGGTGTGGTCAAAGAGAGTCGCCACACCACTCATCACCAGCAGGTCAGTGGGGCTAGCTAGCACGCTTCTCACTTCTGGCTACACTTGTTATCTCCTGTCACTGTTCTTAGTGATCACTGTCACTAGGTCACTGCCACGCCTGGTTCACCGCACTCTGTAGCCCCCAGGACCCGGCACTCAGTGAGGGCCTGTCAACCCCCCTCACCTCTCCTGGCACTACCCGGACTGGAGACGCAATCCAAACCTTAAAGAAAGATATAGGGTATAGGGTATACACCTTATCAAACATTAGAGATCTAAAAACACTTAAAGTACACTGTCAACATCAGAGGACCACGCCCTCCTTCTGTAAACAAATACATCACAGTATAATCAATATTGCTGAACTAGAGGCAGCTAGGCCATAGGAGGATTGAGGACAGCAAACTTCCTATGCGGGCAGCAAGCAGCAATAGTCAGGCGGTCATGAAGCAGCGGGAATATATAACTACTCTGGAAAGCATTCAAAGGTTGAAATGGGACTGGTAATGTCAAATGAGCTTCCGTGAGGATTGGTGAGCCAGATCTGTGTCCCCCTGACGGATTGCTTCACACGGCCCCGCGCGCGGGAAAAGTGGACAGCGGGCCAGGTGACGAGGCACTAATACCTGACCTGAGGCAGATACGGGTCCCTAGCCAGAGGAGAACGATTGGGCAACCACCCCACACATAAGGCAATTATATTTGTATATAATTTTCTATATAAAGATTGTATTGTTTGTTTTTATTGCGGTTATATAGCACTGGGAAGGGGTCAGGATATGTTTTAGAGATGGGACGGACGGAAAGGAATGGTGCCCATCTACTTGGACTGTTGGGGATTGAACGGCGACTTGCATGAAGCGAGACCGTCGGTCTACCGTCCAGTCCAAGTGGTTGGGAAGGTGTTAGTAAGAATGCAGCGTCCCTACACTGATAAACACAGCCTTGCTGGGGTGTAGACTCCAGTAATGCTGTCTTCAGGCAGAAAGCTAGCACGTGATAAGTCAACTTTTATTACGTCACGACGTCTTAGAATGACGTCTTACAATGGATATGTCTTACGTCACGACGTAAGACATCATCCATTCTTTGTACTTCTCGCTTGTCTTTTCCTCCGCCTTTGTTTTCTGCTCGCCTCCTTCCCATAAATTAAGTTTTTACGTGGAGTGTGGCCCAGCTGGGGTCCTTGGCGTGTTGTGCTGGAAAGACCTGAACAGCTTGTCACCTCTCGCAGCTGTTCAGTGTTTGTTTACTCCCGTGACGTCATTACAGAGGCGATAGGAAAACGCTTGGTAAAGGAATTAGGCTTTTGATGACTAAAATTCAATATTCCCGACTGATATTGAGGCTACGCTTTCACAAACATCTCTCATGATTATATTTCATGCTTATAGTAAAAACCTATTATATATCATACATATATTTTAGCAATTTTATTCATTATTCCCTATACGTGTTTCGTGGGAGCCTTCTGTCTCGTTACTTCCAGCCACAGGGAATGTGTCCACCTACTGCCATCTTTGTTGTGCTTTTCAACATAGAAGAAACCGTCTGACTTACGGGCTATTCATGCCCGTGCCACCTCTTGGCTGGCTTAATCTTCATCAGTCACTAGTCTAGGGCACATGTCCTGTGCCAGGTAAGTCCACTACGGGCTCACCATAGCCCGTGCTACTTGCAACGTTTTGTTCCCAGTAGCTGAATCTTCAAGAACTCATTATTAGCCGAGAGCGATGCTGGTATATTGTGGTGAGGCTACTATAAGATTCCCGCTTCTCTTTCGATATCATTTTCAAATCTGGAACTTCCTCGTTGATATCTTGTGACGTCTAGATGGGATCCAATTTGCCCGAAACGCATTGCGTAATAGTGGCTTTAGGCATTGTATGTACTAGCTCTATCTATAAATCGATCCACTTATGTAAAATCTCTTTATGTATGTACCTTTCCTGAATAAACATATTTATTTATTTATTTATTTAGATGTTGCGGACCAGTCCGGTCATTTGTTGAGTATCATGCACACTTCCCGGTGATTGGCTGGAAATGGCGAGTTCCCGGTGATTGGCTGGAAATTGTTGACCCCTTCCTATGTCTTCTTCCCCTACCACTTCCCTCCCCCGTGTTTGTGGGGGGAGGGGAGGTACTGACGACCCTGCTGGACAACTTCCTGGCCAACCCGTCCTCCTAATAGCGCGTCGCATTTTGACGTATACTCCATCTATGGGCGAAAATTGTCGTACTGAGAATGGTAGCGGCTCGCGAAGCCGACATAATATCCCGTTTTCTGCTCGCGGGTCCTCTTGTAGGTTAGCGTAAAGGCATTTTAGTACGACAGTTTCTTGACGTTGGGAACGCTGGCGAGAACGGGCTGCCTTGCGATGTATCTTGAGGAGTGGGGAGGTTCCAGGTGTGTATGTACAGGTGTGGGGGAGCCATATATGGAGCAGCAGCTGCAGATGACCAGCCAAGCACAACCAGAGCGTCGACTTAGTGTGTACTGCTCGCTCCTGTTCTTCTCGTTTGTTGCTGCTAGTCTCTTGTTCTCATACGATTCATCCAACCACTTGCGCTGGACGGTAGAGCGACGGTCTCGCTTCATGCAGGTCGGCGTTCAATCCCCAACCGTCCACAAGTGGTTGGGCACCATTCCTTTCCCCCGTTCCAACCCAAATCCTGACCCCTTCCAAGTGCTATATAGTCGTAATGGCTTGACGCTTCCCCCTGATAGATCACTGCCTCTCATAAGATTCCGCTTCGTGATCTAAGACCACTCGGAAGAGTTCTTCTTGTTATCCACTGTTCTTCTGCAACCAAATTCAAAATGTTTTTTCAAAAATTCAAATTCAAAAACCGTCATTAGTGTTTAAATTTTTTCAAAAATTCAAAATTCAAACTGTGTCATTAGTGTTCACGAGATGGTAATTACCCGTTGATGATAATGATGAAGCTCTTCAGATGATATAGCTCTAGTCATTATGTACGATATAAAGTTTCCGTTATTGCTTGATTCCGTTATTTTGGCGATTTGAAGTTCGGGTGTAATTCAAACTTATTTATTTGATATGATTTTAAACTACCGTTATACTTGAATGCAATAAATATCCGCCTCTGAAATTTAACTCTTATTTATCGTTATTGCCTGGTATTTGAAAGCAGTTATTGCTTTTTTAATGGAGAGTTTCCGTTATCTTTTTTTTCTCTTTCGTTTCTTAATTCTGCCACTTGATAACGTTTCGTAAGTGTTGCCATATCCAGCTGTTGGCCTCGTTGCTTGTTATGTGCCTCTGTAACCCTTTCCACTACCGCCCACAAGATGGGTATGGGGTGCATAATAAATGAACTAAACTAAAAACTAACTGCTTGCGAGACGAGGTTGCCAACAGAGAATGACAACTTATGACTACAGTGTCCTTGTCATCTTGAGGTGTGTGTGTGTGTGTGTGTGTGTGTGTGTGTGTGTGTGTGTGTGTGTGTGTGTGTGTGTGTGTGTGTGTGTGTGTGTGTGTGTGGTGTGTGTGTGTGTGTGTGTGTGTGTGTGTGTGTGTGTGTGTGCGTGTGTGTGTACTCGTCTATTTGTACCTGCAGGATCGAGCGTTGGCTCTTGAACCCCGCCTTTCTAGCCTTCGATTGTTTAGAGCAATGACTCCTGTTCTTCTTTATCATACCTAGTTTTGAAGTTATGAATAGTGTTTGATTCCACAATGTGCTCCCTTAGTTCATTCCATTTTCCCAACTGCTCCCACGCTAAAAGAAAACTTTCTAACATCTCTATGATTCATCCCAGTTTCCAGCTTCCACCTATGTCATCTTGTTCTGTTGGTATTCCGTGGGTAACCTTCACGTCGAATTCCATTTATCCAGGTCATCTTGAGGGATACGATACTTAGACAGTGATCTATGTCTCTTATCTTCCCTATAATAAAGAGAGCAGCTTTTGTTGCTTGCAAGAATGTATCCAGACTGTTAATCATGGGAGACTTCAACCATGGAAAGATTGAGTGGGAGAACAGAGACCCACATGGAGGACCAGATACTTGGAGAACTAAAGTATTGGACATAGCAACAAGAAAGTTTCTAAACCAACGCGTCAAGGGACCCACAAGAATGAGAGGGAAAGATGAACCAGCTAGGCTTGACCCTGAACGAGTCAGACATAAGGAAGTTAAAAGCCGGGCTTGGGGAGTAGAAGAACTCCCAGAACCCCATCAACCAGGTATGAAGCTCATGGGAATGGGAGACCACAATGTACTGATATATGAGTACCTACTGGAAGTAAGGGGTATCCTTCCCCAAAAAACAAAGGGCTGGTGAAAGGAAAACTTTGAAGAGATGAGAACATTTCTTACATGGGAAAATAGTGTAAAGTCTGCACAAGACATGATGAATTATGTCACACAAAAGTGTTAGGAGGCAGTAAACAAGTTTATCCCAGTCCAAAAGGTAAAAATGTCAAGCAAAGGAGGAATCCCTAGTTTAATTGGCATGTAAGGAAGCAAGGTAATAAAGTACAAGAGCGTGAAGGAACTACTAAAATAACAACGCCAGAGAGCAGAGGAAGATGCTAGAGGGTTAAGAAAGAGTACCTCAGTGTGAGAAGGGAAGAAGAGACAGTGTGAAAGTAACAGAGCAAATAAAGCCAAGACCGAACCAAAACTGCTCCACAGCCACACCAGGAGGAAAACAAGAGTGAAAGAACAGGTGATAAAACTGAGAATGGGGTGAGGACAGGCAAACAAGGTGTGTGAAGAATTTAAAGTCCAGAAGGTCTTCACAATAGAACGAGGAGAAGTCCTTGAAATAAGAGAGGTAGCAATAAACCAAGCAGCTTTGGGAGATTTAAAAATTAGTAGAGATGAGGTTAGGATGTATCTGTTGGATCTGGACGTAAAAAAGTTGGACCTGAAGGAATCTCACCATTGACACCACGTGTATTCCGCAAACCACGTAGATGCTGAAAGAGTGTGCAGAAGCACTTTACTGGCCACTCTCCGTAGTGTATAATAAGTCGCTAGAAACAGAAGACCTACCAGAAATATGGAAGACAGCTATTTTGTATACCATGTAAATTGATGGAGAAGATCATGAGAAAAACCCTAGTAGCACATCTGGAGAGCAGGGACTTCGTGACACACCACCAACATGGGTACAGGGATGGCAAATCTTGCCTCACAGGTTTAACAGAATTCTATGACCACGTGACAAAGATTAAGCAAGAGAAGGGTGGACAGACTGCATTTTCTTGGAGCAGGGCCAGAAGCTAAAGCTCGTCCTATAAACTATTAGGTAGGAACTATTAGGTAAGAACACGTATAGTCGAAAGGCAGGACGAGCATAAGCCTGGAGCTAATGCTCGTCCCCAAACACTGTTAGGTAAGGTAAGACCAGTGAGGAGATACGGTGCCTGCCCCCTGGAGCGTACACGGAGGGAGCCGAGTAACGGGTAGGTCACTGGAACCCGTCTCACTTAGCTGGCTTACCGGCCCTAGTGAGCTTCCTGTCTGTCGCTGGCTACCTGGGGGCTGGTAGCTCAGCTGGTTCGATCATCCCGGGGGCTGGGCACCCCGGGGGCCTGGTCATCCCGGGGGCTGGGCACCCCGGGGGCCTGGTCATCCCGGGGGCCTGGACATCCCGGGTTCTGGTCCTTGGGGTCGTTAGATACACCTGTTAAGAAGTAAACTTGCAGGTACGACAACGCAGAGGCGGTCCACTGATGTACCTGTAGACTCCCCAACCCAAGCGCTGTTGGCAGGTGTGTGTATTATGCCGTTACCGTCTGGGGTACAGGTGTAGGCGAGGCAACACGGATGACATTGCCGCCATTCTTATCCTCGACCAGTGCTGCGAGTGAATTGGTGAAAGAGATCCTATTAGAGTACTTAAGAGACTCCACTGGGATTCATGATCTCAAATTCACTGAAGGAGCCGTCGAGTGGGACACACTTGCCAACTCTAAACCATGACCAACTTTTCCAGGTGACTGCTAACAGCCCAAATGGGATAACCAAATACAGAGCACGCCGCCTCGCTGTGCAAGCATGAGCGGGACTTCCTGTTGGTCATCCTTAATTCCGCCTTAGGCACCCGCCTGGACCATTGGTGTTGTCCTGCGCCTTGCCGCCCCTCCACCGAACACCGGTGTATCTGTGGCTATGCGTCGGCAGACCAATACGGCAGCTATGGTCTCATCTGTTGCGTGACACAGGGAATGATGGCTAAACATAGAGCGGTCAGTGACATCATCAAGAGAAGTTTGGCTACAGCTGGGTGCCCAGCACAATGGGAACCTCAAATATTCAGACCTGACAACAGTCAAACGCTCAGATGGAGTCACCCTGCAGCCATGGAGGGATAGTAAACAGGTTGTGTGGGACTACACGTACTCACCTAGTTGTGCTTCGGGTTCTTCAGCCTTAACAGCCTTCTTCGCATACAAATTTTCTTGGACCAGGAGTTAGTTAGTTAGTTTAGTTCATTTATTATGCACCCCATACCCATCCCGTGGGCGGTAGGGGAAAGGGTTACAGAGGCACATAATGGGCTCAGGGACTGAACCCCACAATTCATTTAGCTAAGCAAGTTACAATCTTGATGAGCTAGTTACAAAATTCAATATAAGTCGTCACATCAACAATGGGTTCGAGATCGACCTCAAGTACAGGTTCTAAATTAAGCAACTGACATATGTGGAGAGCTAGTGTCACAATTTATATGTTTGTCCTGCACACCGCCCCCCATCCAGTGGGCAGCGGTGGATAGGTTACAATCACTCAGTTACTACCTACAGTTCCTTAACTGTAGCCTCTGTTTAACGCAACAGTAAAATGTGTACTTGGATGAAAAAACGATTCTTCGCGGCTGGGGATCGTATTCCAGGGACCTGCCCGAAACGCTACGCGTACTAGTGGCTGTACAAGAATGTAACAACTCTTGTATATATATCTCAATACAGTTAGCAAACTGGGGATATTTGGCTAAAATTTCTGGTAGCAGATCATTTTGAATGAAATATTTACATATCGCTGGAACATTGGTTATAGAATTGTCTCTAAATTCACGTATGTTTTCGCACTCCATCACATAGTGAGGGAGGGTGTGCGAATAATTTTGTTGACACAGTTTACATTTGGTCAGGTCTACATCGGCAGATAATGAGAATTCCCAGAGATACTTGTAACCGAGTCTAAGCCGAGCAGCAGTAACATCTAGAAGTCTGCTGATTTTATTGGACCATGAGTCCGAATAACTTTTATAGCATTAAGACACAAGAACCTCCTTGATTGTTGCCGCCGAAGGCGGCTAGTTTATTGTGCACCCCATACTCATCCTGTGAGCGGTAGCGCAAAAGCATTACAGAGGGCACAAAAGGTCTTTATCAGACCTCATCTTAGATTATTACATAAACAATTTCATCTATCCTTCACACCTTATAGTTACAATGTCAGCTAGTTACAGAGAAAGTGCTATTTCAAGAGCTACATATTTACAGTAAGTCATCATACATTAATGGTAGGTCTTATCGCTAATACATAATAGTTTGACCAATGGGGACATTACAGAGTCATAGGGGAGCTTCTGTTTCTTGTTAGTCTTCAAAAATACACTACTTGTTTCTGAATCTCGTATGTCGTTCATCTACTGGAAGCGAAATGTGGATACAGTGCAAGTATTTCAGGTAATTTTCCCATGGTAATAAGATAGGTTGCCATATCATACAGAGTGAGTTTAGATCTATCTCTAAATGGCTCAATTTTACTACAATCCAAGATATAGTGTTCGAGTGTGTGTCCCTGTCTTTGTCCACACACTTTACACTTTACTTCATCTAGATCCCTATACAAGCCGAACTGCCAGAGATACTTGTAGCCAAGTCTTATACGAGCTGTGACAACATCTGTTAGTCTACTGACTTTATTACTTGCCCCATACACATGTTTTACTTCACACATTTCAATGTGATGAACAATGGACCTGCTAATTCCAGTTTGCACAGTTCTACTTTCTTCAAATCCATCCAGGAGTTCTCGTCTAATGACACTTTTAAGGGACCTATTTGATAACTCAAGATTCCGTTCAACACTGTCTTTATTTACTGCAGCCTTAGCAAGGGCGTCAACTTTGTCATGTTCCTGCAGGCCAATGTGAGAAGGAATCCACAACATTTTTATATTTACCCTCTTGCTAAGTATTCTTATATATCTACGTCTAGCTTCCAAGACAAGCACGTTATTACTTGATTGCAAACTGTTTATTGCTCGTAGTGAGGAAAGGGAGTCAGAAATAATTAAGCTGTCTACTTCAGTGTTGTCAATAATTTCGAGTGCTACCAGTATCGCTACCAACTCGGCTTGCATAGTGGACGCCCAGTTACTAATTCGGATATTCCTTTCAATTGTGCTGCCATCGGGCTGATGAGCAATAACAGCACTTCCTGCCCTCCCTGTAGCTGTATTGAGTGATCCGTCAGTGTATATGGTCTGTGCAATGTTGTTTTCAGCTTGTATATTGTGAATGTGTTCTATGGTGCTTAATTTAGCAGCAAGCTGAGCATGAGGGTTGTTTGTGATTAGTTTCTTGGTGGGGTATGCAGGGGTCAGGATGTCAAAAGGTACTATCTGCCAGGGTGGAAGGAAGTGCTGAACTCTTTCATCTGTATATACATCATGCAGTCCCATCATTTTAATATGAGTGGCTGTTCTTTGAATCCACTTAGACTCGCTAGTTCCATTTCGTATGTGTTCTAACAGAGCAACTGACACAATGTTGTTTTTGTTATCACGCAGAAGCTTTAGTCCCATCATAAGATTAATTTCAAATATTCTATCTCTAATGCTAAGTATATTTAATTCTTTCCGCATGTTGAGAACTTTGGTAGTTATTGGACAGCCAAGTATAATTCTGAGTGCTTCATTTTGCATTTTTTCAAGTCTATCAATACTTTTGCCATTTTGCAGGACCAAAGCTGGTGCATGATAGTCTATCAGAGACCTTATGTACGCTAAATACATCATTCTTGCTATTCTAATATTAACACCATATTTCGGGCTGTACCCCACTACAGTTCTGAGAGCCTTGAGTCTGTCTCTACATTGTTGATGTAACTTATTGACTGCAGTTGAGGTACAAGGGACATAGACTCCAAGGTATTTGAAAGAAGAGACATAGTCTATTGGTATATTATCTATCTTGAGTTTTCGTGGTCCACTTTTGCGGTTGCCAATTTGTCTGTTAAATACCTTAGTTTTAGCAGCGTTGATTACAAGACCAAGGCTCTCACACGCTGTATGTATACAATTTAAGACTGTTTGCATTTCACGGTGGGTTTTAGTATGTACAAGGATGTCATCTGCATAGCTGATAGTGATGTTTGCCGGACTAGCTGGAATTGATTTTAGTAAAGCATTAATTAGAACATTAAACAAGGTAGGACTGAGTACTCCTCCTTGTGGGGTGCCTAGTTGCATTACTTTAGTTTCACTCTTGTAGCCTTGGAACAGTGCAGAGGACTTCCGGTTGGTAAGATAGCCTCGTATCCATTGTAATAAATGTCCCCCTATATCCATTCTCGCTAATTCGTACATAATCACTTCCCTATTAGCAATATCAAAGGCATTTTTTAAATCAAGAAATGTTGTGTACTTGTGCCTTTTATCTCCATGAACAGTGAGAAAGGTTGTGATACAATTGTGTACACTTTTACCATGTGTGAAACCATTGATATCAGGTGACATGTGCTCTTTAACTCTATACAATAATCTATTAAGCACCATTCTCTCAAAGGTTTTGCACATGCAACTGGTCAGTGAGATGGGACGGAAAGCATCAGGTTGGCCAGGCTTCGGTACAGGTACCGTAAGACTGGTGGTCCATGATACTGGCAACTGCCCAGTGACATAACTGGCATTAAACAATTCTAATAATGGGTTACCGGGTACACGATGTAGGAGTCTTAGAATATCATAGGTGATACCGTCCTCACCAGGAGCAGTGCTACTGCCCCTGGAGAGGGCTGCATCCAATTCATAATCTGTATATGGAACATCACATTCATCATGTTGCTTGCTCAACATGAAATTTATGAGAGAATTTCTGTCTGTGGACCTCTCCCGCAATTTCTCCCTAGTGCTAGCTGGTAGCATTCCAAGGCTGGAAACCTGAGCCCATTTTGCAATTAACTGATTAGCTTTCTGTTGCGGGTTTGGGTGTGAAACTTGTCTGCTATTTTTACCAATAATTTTGTTTATGCCTTTCCAGGCTTTGCCCAGGGGAGTATGCAGGTTAAGTCCACTAACAAAACCCTCCCATTCATTTTGTCTCAGTTCAGTCATTCTCTCCCTCGCCGCTGCAAGCGCGGCCTGAAACAGTTTTAACATTTGAGGAGTTCTAAGGCTCTTATATGCTTTACCTGTCTGTCTAGCAATTGATTTAAGCTCTTTCAGTTTAGCATCATCATAGTACTGGTTGTGTCTGACCTGTTTCCCAGTACGTCTTTTTGTTTGGTGCGTCTCACTATTTTTGATGGCCTCATAGGTTTTATTTACGAGGTCATCATAAAACTGTTGTACATTCTCAGGCTCATAATTGTTATACCAATGTTCTATGCTGTCTATAAAGAATTTTTCTTGCTCTTTCCTTACTGTTAGCCTGCGTCTACTCAGCTTAGTGCCAGGTAGGTCAACATTAGCCACGTGTATGTTAGCTGTTATGGCTAAATGGTCAGACATTAAGTCATCCATAATATCAGTCTCATGAGTTGTGTATGACAGGTTAAAGCCAATGCACCTATCTAGAATACCTCCATATATTTGCGTTGGTTGATTTTTACTAATAATTTGAACATCACCATATGCACTAGAAGTGCCAACAATCTTCTCCCGTTGGTGTTTGTGAGTTGATCCCCTAATTGTTTGTGTTTAGCATTTAAATCCCCAATTAATATTGTAGAATCAGTATGTGCAAAACTAGGTAGGTCAGTATACTGGAGGAGGCCAGTAGGTGCATAGGCATTCAAAACATTAAGTGTAGAGTTACCAACGTGTACCCGGATACCATGATATTGAAACCCCTCTCGTTGTTGGGCGGGAAGTGGCTCATGTGGCAGGGATTTTTTAACATACATGAGACACGTATTTTTTGATCTGGGATTATAACACTGATAACTAGGCAAATTCTGCGGGGTTTTACCTGCGGGAGTTAGAGTTTCTTGGAGGCAGACAATATCTATGTCTTCAGTCATGACCTTATGATGGAGGTCTGAATACCGTTTTCTAAGAGAAGCAATATTCCAACTAACCTCCTCCTCCCTCCGATCCTAACCTAGCATTACACGAAGGACTCTGCTATGCAGTAACTGTTGTTTCTCTACTGTGATGAAATTAACTTTCTCATTTTGGTGGTGAATTATTAAGAATCTCTCATATGAAGAATCTCTCAACACTTAAAGATACTCCGCCCTCACTTGTAACTGATGATGTATTGTGTTTATCTCTCACCATTTGTCCCCCTTACCTAGTGTTGATTTAGCGAGGATTGTTTTGCAGGCGAGGAGTCACAATAACGTTTAGTTAGTTTTAGTTCATTTATTATGCACCCCATACCCATCTTGTGGGCGGTAGTGGAAAGGGTTACAGAGGCACATAATGGGCTCAGGGACTGAACCCCACAATTCATTTAGCTAAGCAAGTTACAATCTTGATGAGCTAGTTACAAAATTCAATATAAGTCGTCACATCAACAATGGGTTCAAGATCGACCTCAAATACAGGTTCTAAATTAAGCAACTGACATATGTGGAGAGCTAGTGTCACAATTTATATGTTTGTCCTGCACACCGCCCCCCATCCAGTGGGCAGCGGTGGATAGGTTACAATCACTCAGTTACTACCTACAGTTAGCAAACTGGGGATATTTGGCTAAAATTTCTGGTAGCAGATCATTTTGAATGAAATATTTACACATCGCTGGAACATTGGTTATAGAATTGTCTCTAAATTCACGTATCTTTTCGCACTCCATCACATAGTGACGGAGGGTGTGCGAATAATTTTGTTGACACAGTTTACATTTGGTCAGGTCTACATCGGCAGATAATGAGAATTCCCAGAGATACTTGTAACCGAGTCTAAGCCGAGCAGCAGTAACATCTAGAAGTCTGCTGATTTTATTGGATGATCCATAGATGTGTGGCTCCTCTTGCATGATAGTATGATGATAGATGGAATTACTGGTGTCAATTTCACTTTGCCTCAGATCTACAAGATCTTGTTGAAGTTCTCGGTGTACTGCTGCTCTCAGATTGCTCATTGACAATCCAAGGTTACACTCAACGGCTCCTTTAAAGGCAGATTCTTTGGCTAACTTATCAGCTCTATCATGCATTCGGAGGCCAACATGAGATGGAGACCACATGAAATGGACTCTGTTACCATCCTTAATAATTTGTTGTATTTGTGTCTAGCTTCGGACAGCATGTTACAGTTGTGTCTTAAAGAGTTGAGAGCATTTAAGGATGATAAGGAGTCACTTACAATTAATGTATCAAGTTTGGAGACTTGTACACATTTCAGTGCAAGGATCAAGGCAAATAGTTCAGTCTGAAGGGTAGAGGCCCAATTGTTTATACGGACTCCCCACTCAAAGTACAAGCCATCGCCCATTGTCAGAACAACTGCACTTCCAGCTGCACCCGTGGTGCGGTGTAGGGAACCATCAGTGTATATGATTTGAGAGAGAGAATGCTCTGTGGACAGAGCATCAATATGGCTTAAGGCGTTGAGCTTTGCCTCAAGACGAAGCTTGGGCTTATCTCTAATTTGCTTCTTGGGTGGAAAGGGAGGGATTAAAAACTGGAAAGGGTGTAACCTCCCACGGTGCAGGAAAGTGCCGTTGTTGTTTCTCTTGGTACAAATCATGAACCCATACATTCTGAGTTGAGTTCCAGTTTTTGTTATCCATTTGGAACAATGCTGATCTTCAATAAAGTAAGTCTGGAGGGCTTCTGTGCAAGGATTAGGATGAGTTAGCCTAAGCATTTTTATACCAATTTACAGTTAATTTCAGTAACACGTCAACAACGCTCAGAATATTAAGTTCCTTTATTAAGATATTAAATAGGTAGGACTGAGGACCCACCCTGCGGGGTACCTAGTTCAAAGTCTCTTGTTACACTCCTATGCCCCTGGAAAATACAGATGACTTCCTGTGGATAAGTAACCCCTGATCCAACAAGAAGCCGACCACCAACATTCATTCTTTCAAGCTCACTCAAGATAACATGTCTATTTGCAATATCAAAGGCAGACTTAAGATCTAGGGAAGGTTGTAAGATGACTTTTCAGTGTGCAGGGTAAGAAAGGTGTGATGCAATGAAGCACACTCCTTCCATGCATGAAATATGTTGACCAGACCACACACTAGAAAGTGAAGGGATGACACGTTTCGGGCCGTCCTGGATTCTC
>WNGS01169498.1:8640527-8662852 GCA_020271785.1 Procambarus virginalis
AATGCCACCTTCTCGCCCCCCCCCTCTCTCTCTCTCAACTGACAATTAACGTTTAACAGTATCTACAAAATTATATGGGTCTATGCTTCCTACAGCTTCCATTAGATCATTCTGAAGGATGGCGTTGGAAATGTACTCATTACGGGTAGTTTTATTGGTCAATATGACATTGGGAGAGGGAAGACATAGCCTAATCCGCTCTATCCCTTTGACATGTATTTTATTGTCTCAATAAACGTACTTGAAATATGAGCATTACTCTTAACTTCCATTTATATCGAGTTGTGGTGAAGACGGAGTCGTGTGTCTTGGGGCGCCTGTCTTGGGGCGCCTGGCTTGGGGTGACATGTTCCACAGGCGAAGATTAACAATGGGCGAAAGAAGACAACTCTCGAGAAAGCTGCAGCCAAAGTAAGATGCCGTGAACTTATCATTTACAGGCGTAATGTTCAGAATTGTCTTGTGTGTGGAGTTTGTCAGTGTCATCAGCCTCTGGTGATGGCGACCAGGGGTGACCTGCCTCGCTCCAGAGAGGGTCACCATTTGGCCCATCATGTCATAATCATCAAATGTGCATCTCATCGATTCATAACTCACCAATATTGGAAGATATATCCACTACGGGCTCACCATAGCCCGTGCTGCTTGGAACGGTTGTGCCAAGCACTTAACTCTAATACAACACAGATGGAAGACATTGCTGTGCTCCAGCCAGATCTGCTAGTGCAGGCTAGTAACTCGCTGTTTACCATATTATACCCGAGAGCCACTAACATAGTGCCTCACGAGGACAGGAAGCCGGCGGCTTGTCAAAGTACCCCCATTTGCCTTGATCTTTTCCAGCTGTACTCTAAAATTAAGAGTTTTGGCATTTACGGCTTCGACGGGTAGGCTGTTCCATGTTTTCTTCAATATAACTAACCATTCCCATGAGATGGGCTGTTAGATGACCTTTGATCTGACCTCCAGCTTGAAGAAAGCTGGAGATTCTAAGTGGTTGCAATATTGCCAAAACACCTGGTGCAACACTCGGGCTCAAGAATGCCAAATGCAGAAGGCTGCAATGCACTCCTGCCCGTCTCTGAAGAGCCAGCAATCTTAGCAAGGTTCCCACGAGTGCAGAGGCCTGGGAATGTTGCCTAAGACAACGTGCAGATGAGACGGGGGAAGAGTGGTCCCTCGTCCTGCATGATCTAGCTACCACTGGTATTGATATTGCAAGACTTGATGCTAATGGACGGTCTGAGTCTTGTTTGTTCTCGCTCTCTCTATCCTCAGCCTCCCCCCTCTCTCTCCCACACTCTCCCACACTATCCCAGCCTCCCCCCTCTCTCTCCCACTCTCCCACCTATCCCAGCCTCCCCCTCTCTCTCCCACACATCCCAGCCCCCCCCTCCCTCCACACTATCCCAGCCTCCCCCCCTCCTCTCCCACACTATCCCAGCCTCCCCCTCTCTCTCCACCCCTCCTCCCGTGCAAGGCTTCAAGGCCAAGCAGGTCTAGGTATGAGTCACGCCCCGCTGCACCTTCCCACCATCATCTCATACCCAATATTCATTAAACCTCACTACCTGACACTCCTCATACCTGACACTCCTCATACCTGACACTTGTCACGCGGCCCACCATGCTTAAGCACGATGATAGGTCAGTCAGTCACTAGGCTAAATATTAAATCCCTCTAGATAGCGCGCAGGGCTCTATTAGACATGATCCCAACATTCAAGATACTCTTGAGACATTATCTGGCACCGGCGGAAGCATCGAGAGGGGGTGAGTGATAGGGGGGGAGGGGTGTGTACTAAATCTTGAAGGATGCAGGCACCAGGGGCATATAAGGAGGGTAAAGCCTTTCAGTACCCGCACAACGGGTTCACCATAGCCCGTGCTACTTGGAACTTGTTCCGAGTAGCTGAATCTATAACAACAACAACCTACAGTATGATTGAAGGTCATCTATGGGTCATCACAGTATGCGACCTGGGGTTAAGAGGCGGGTCCCTGGAGCTGAAGCACAACTGCCTCGGGATCACTCCCCACATCTCATAAGTACAAAAAGCTAAGACAGGTTAAACAAAGCAAATGTATACATTATAAAACTACTAAATAAATTGGCGGTAACTAGCAGAGAGGTAACGGAGTTGTTTGTGCACAGGATGACGGAAATGGAGCGGCTGGAGAGTGGGGGATTTCAAGGATGGCGAAAAGCTGGCCATACGACACCAACACGTGCACGTACACACGTACACACATACACAAAGTGGGACCAAAAGGAGCCAGAGCTCGACCACCCGCAAGCACAATAGGTGAGTATCATAGGGGGCGCCGGTGACCGTGTGGACAGCGACGCGGACTCGTATCCTGTTGCCCGGGTTCGATTCCCCGGACACTCAGCGTCCCATCTTGGAGGCCAACACTCTCCAGACGACGCCACAACTCCACCACTCATTCCTTCCTCTCACTCTCTCCTCCAAGACGACAAAGCTTTAAGATAACATCGGTATTTCTTTTGTTAAAAGACTCAAATAGTTTCATCATGAACCCAGTTTACCTCAAGACGTGTAATTAATACACTAATGACCAACTTCTTCTCTCTTTGTATTACTCCCACACAAGTTTCATCAATAGAATGTCAACAGAGGGAAGAGCTGATTATTGGTGTCTTGTTCATCTTCCAAATTACATTTTATTTTGAGAGTGAATTACAATTAGAGGTTCTCCATCCAGATTGGGCGCTAGATGATGCCACACAGGAAGTAGTCATCTTGGCGCCGAGGGCACACGAGCCCACCTCGTTACCCGGGTAATTATCTGGCGTCACGTCAGGTGACCTCGACCCAAGGGGCCCCGCACACTGCTGCGACCAGGTGGCTTCAGGCCTCGGCTAAGTGTAAATAATGACGTAGAGAGATGCAGTGATAAAGGCAGTTTATATTTCACTATTTTATCCCACATTGTTAATATTTCAGTCCAACAAAGAACTCTGGTTAAGTTATTTTTAGCACGTCTTGCTCCAACAGCCTGGTGGACCAAGCTCTCACAAGTCAAGCCTGGCCTCGGGGCCCAGCTTAGTGAGTAGAAGAACTCTCGGAACCCCATCAAGCAGGTGTATGTGGGCCTGCGGGCCGCTCCAAGCAACAGCCCATTGAACCAAGCTCCCACAAGTCAAGCCTGGCCTCGAGCCGGGCTTAGGGAGTAGAAGAACTCCCGACTTGAGAATGGTCCAGGACGGACCGAAACGTCGTCGTCCCTTCAACTTCTAGTGTGTGGTCTGGTCAACATACTTCAGCCACGTTATTGTGACTCTTCGCCTGCATAGAAGAACTCCCAGAACCCCACCAACCAGGTAGAGTTTTAAAGCACCAAGCTGGTACCTACAGTTTAAGTTCACCACAATACCCCCTTGCTCTCTGGAGCAGGTCTAAGGTTCCCCGCCTTCAGCTCCGCCAAGACAAGTTTCCTCACCGAGACATCACACTATTGTGATTTCAACTTATAGAGATTCTTGGTGTTATAAGCCCCGTAATGTGTTGTTTGTGCACTTGTGAGGAGGCTGGAGCATGCTGTTGTTGTTATAGATTCAGCTACTCGGAACAAGTTGCAAGTAGCACGGGCTATGGTGAGCCCGTAGTGGCACAGGAGCGGTGCTGTGGCTGGAACAGAAGACTTCTGACAGTGTATAATAACAGCTCTCCCTCTCGTAGCTCACTGTGCATTATTACACTTGTTTTCTCCAGATCCACCGATCATTTGACATCCAGGTCCATAATTACTGCTGGGACAGACAGAAGGGACAGTGCCCAATCGTCCAATCCTGTCCCTGATTCTTCTGACCCAAACATAATCAGATTATATGACAATGATATACAGGTGTGTGACAACACCTGTATGACACCCTTGGCCTCAGTGCAGACCAACGAGGAGGAACTATTAACAAAACAAACTCGTCACGTATTGGGAATTGGACGATCAATACAACTTCGTCTCAATAGAATGAGATCCTTGCCTCCCCAACCACTTGGGCTGGACGGTAGAGCGACGGTTTCGCTTCATGCAAGTCGGCGTTCAATCCCCGACCGTCCAAGTGGCTGGACACCATTCCTTCCCCGTCCCATCCCAAATCCTTATCCTGATGATGATTGATGAAGATTAAGCCACCCAAAGGTGGCACGGGCATGATAGCCCGTAAGTGGCCCTTTTGAGCCATTACCAGTATCAAGAGATGATACTGGAGATCTGTGGAGGCGCAACTGCGCCCTGCGTGACGGGAGATGTCTCCCGGACCAAATGGTGACCAAATGGTGCCTTATCCTGACCCCTTCCCAGTGCTATATAGTCGTAATGGCATGGTGCTTGCCCCTGATAATTCTCCCTTCCCTAGGGACAAACAGCAAGAAGCGTTTTCTGAAGGAGATGGGATCCAGGTTCGTAGATACAACCGGAGATACAGAAGCTCCCCTATGACTCTGTAATGTCTCCATTGGTCAAACTATTATGTATTAGCGATAAGACCTACCATTAATGTATGATGACTTACTGTAAATATGTAGCTCTTGAAATAGCACTCACTCTGTAACTAGCTGACACACTATAAGGTGTGAAGGATAGATGTAAGTGTTAATGTAATAATCTAAGATGAGGTCTGATAAAGACCTTTTGTGCCCTCTGTAATGCTTTTGCGCTACCGCTCACAGGATGAGTATGGGGTGCACAATAAACTAGCCGCCTTCGGCGGCAACAATCAACCGGAGATACAAGGCCAGGCAGCGTCCTGTTTCAGTCTCAACGTGGCGACCCAGAGGGGGAACGCCGCGTACTTGCTTCACTCCTGGGTGTTCGATCCCAATATATATTCTCAGTTTTATATTAGAACATTTGGAGCTTCTTAGAGGGGTTATTATTTGATGTACCTGGCCCCCGTCCCTCTAACCTCCCCTCATCACGTTTATTTCCCTACCTCACCTCCCTCACCACCTCCATCAACACCCCCCCTCTCCTCCACCCCTCTACGGGTCTTCATGGGGGAGCCGTATAACGGGGTCTGGTTGTTCGTAGCGTCCACATTGTCGGGGTCGTGGGAGAGTCACGGACCCTGGTCAGGAAATCATTGACTCCTGTGGGAGGGAGGAAGGAAGGGGGGGAGGAGGGAGGAAGTGTTTGAGAGCCGGGAGGGAGGGAGGATGACCAGGTGTAGTTTTGTTTAAGATTCAGCTACTTGGAACAAAAGTTCCAAAGTAGCACGGGCTATGGTGAGCCCGTAGTGGACTTACCTGGCACAGGAGCGGGGTTGTAACTGGTATGCAGGTGTAGTGTGGGGGAGATAATGGAAGGTAGAGGAAGGGAGGGAATAGAGATAATGAAGGCAAGTGAAGCTTGTGGTGGGGAGGGCGTGACTTAGTCTGACCTTCGTGACCTTTAACCCCTCGAGGTCACCTCACATTAACTCCAATCTTACTCTCTATTATTTTATATATTTTTTGTGCTTGTGAAAGCTCAGAAAATACTTTTAAATCTTCTATTTTGTTATTATTCTCTTTGCTGTTGCTATCCCCTATATGTGTCTGCGTATGTCTGTCTCTCCTCTCTCGCTTCGTACTCTCCTAGTAGAGCTTATACGGTTCAGAGCCAGTTCCTGGGCCCCGCCTTTGTCTACCCATCCTTAGGCTAGGCTCGTTCAGGCGGCGGCCGAGCCCAAAGTCACCCATCAATATACTACGTATTCAACATTTTTATTTTGACATTTAGAGAGGTGGGATTCGAGCAGAGAAAGCTCGAGAAACTCGAGAAAAATATATATCAGTTGTGAGTCCCTTGTAAAGTGAGTTTGGCGGTTGGATTAATGAGCATTTGGCCTTTGTTGATGAAGACGTGATGGCCTTTTTCTCTTGTCAGTAGTTTAGAGTGATGGCTAACTACGCCATTTACTTCATATTATATCTATTTGTGAAACTCTGAAGGAAGTTTCTCTCGTCTGCCTCTTGGAATTCACTGCCATATGTCCGACTACTTGGGCTGGACGGTAGAGCGCGGTCTCGCTTCATGCAGGTCGGCGTTCAATCCCCGACCGTCCAAGTGGTTGGCCACCACTCCTCCCCCCCCCCCCGTCCAAAATCTTTATCCTGACCCCTTCCAAGGGCTATATAGTTGTAATGGCTTGGTGCTTTCCCCCCGGATAATTCTCTCCCTCTCCCCCCCCCTTTCCGCCTTCCCATTTTCCCTGGTTTTATAGAAAATGGGATCTGGGTAAATGTTTAACTATAACTCAAGTGGCCAGACGACTCGTGATTCAGTGTTCCTGGTAGTGCGGAAGGCTTAGGTTATTTGCACTATTCTCGCTCGAGTTTACATTGGTAATGCGGTTCCCCACGCGTCAGTTTACCTTCGTGGCGTGCAATGTGGATTACCTTGCAACCTTGAAGAATTCCTGACCTTGGAGGCCCGGTCTCTGACCAGGCCTCCTGTCTATCATCTGTCGCCCTCTCCCTCCCTCCTTCCGTCCCTCCCTCCCTCCCTCGTATGCTGAGTATGCCCTAAATGCATGTTGGGCATATCCTGAGCATATTTTTGGCATGTCGTAAGCGTATGTTGCACGTTTGCAATGATATTGTGAGTGTATATACTAAAGGTATATTGGGACTTGTCCTAAGGCCATGTTGGTCGTATCCAGAGCATATGTTGGACGGTCTTAAACGTGTTATGTTGACATGTGTTTGTTTGTCTTTGACAGAACCATGAAGTCAAGAAGACCCAGATCCTCTGACCTGGCTCCGCTCCTGCTGGTGACCTCACTCCTGCTCCAGGTCAGTACACTGGTGGTGACCTCACTCCTGCTCCAAGGTCAGTACACTGGTGGTGACCTCACTCCTGCTCCAAGGTCAGTACACTGGTGGTGACCTCACTCCTGCTCCAAGGTCAGTACACTGGTGGTGACCTCACTCCTGCTCAAGGTCAGTACACTGGTGGTGACCTCACTCCTGCTCCAAGGTCAGTACACTGGTGGTGACCTCACTCCTGCTCCAAGGTCAGTACACTGGTGGTGACCTCACTCCTGCTCAAGGTCAGTACACTGGTGGTGACCTCACTCCTGCTCCAAGGTCAGTACACTGGTGGTGACCTCACTCCTGCTCCAAGGTCAGTACACTGCTGGTGACCTCACTCCTGCTCCAAGGTCAGTACACTGGTGGTGACCTCACTCCTGCTCCAAGGTCAGTACACTGGTGGTGACCTCACTCCTGCCCAAGGTCAGTACACTGGTGGTGACCTCACTCCTGCTCCAAGGTCAGTACACTGGTGGTGACCTCACTCCTGCTCAAGGTCAGTACACTGTGGTGACCTCACTCCTGCTCCAAGGTCAGTACACTGGTGGTGACCTCACTCCTGCCGCAAGGTCAGTACACTGGTGGTGACCTCACTCCTGCTCCAAGGTCAGTACACTGGTGGTGACCTCACTCTGCCGCAAGGTCAGTACACTGGTGGTGACCTCACTCCTGCCGCAAGGTCAGTACACTGGTGGTGACCTCACTCCTGCCGCAAGGTCAGTACACTGCTGGTGACCTCACTCCTGCCGCAAGGTCAGTACACTCCTAGTGACCTCGTGTCCCTTCACCCGTGGGGTGTATTGGTCGTCTCCACCATATGATAAACTACCCTCAAGTCATTATACAGCAGACTGGCCTTGAATCATTGTACAGCAGCATCTGGTTGTAGGGGTTGTCAAGCTCCTTGACCCAGTCCTTGACAGGTTGGCAGGTCACCCACGGGTCCTAATTCATAGGGAACTGGTGAAAGATCTTGTAATATTGATGTATAGCAAAGTGTAACAATTTTCAGATAATGGAGAATTAGGTAATGAGGAGCTTGGGAACAAGTGCTGCCACACCATTGGTGGNTCCGCCAGATAAACACTTCAGCCTTTGTAGACCTTAGTAAGACCACTATTGGCATTATACAACAAACGCTCCATAGAAATTATAATATAATGAAAGGACTTGGTAACAAGCGGAAATCCTGATAAGATGATCGAACTTCTGAATGCCAAGGTTAGTCTTGTCCCAATCTACAGTGTATGTACATACCACAGTGTACTGTACATAGCCACAGTGTATTGTACATAGCCACAGTGTATTGAGATACCCACAGTGTATTTTAGATATCCACAGTGTATTGTAGACACCACAGTGTATTGTAGATACCCACAGTGTATTGTAGACACCCACAGTGTATTGTAGATACCACAGTGTATTGTAGATATCCACAGTGTATTGTAGATAGCCACAGTGTATTGTAGATAGCCACAGTGTATTGTAGACACCCACAGTGTATTGTAGATACCCACAGTGTATTGTAGACACCCACAGTGTATTGTAGATACCCACAGTGTATTGTAGATACCCACAGTGTATTGTAGATATCCACAGTGTATTGTAGACACCCACAGTGTATTGTAGATACCCACAGTGTATTGTAGATAGCCACAGTGTATTGTAGACACCCACAGTGTATTGTAGATACCCACAGTGTATTGTAGACACCCACAGTGTATTGTAGATACCCACAGTGTATTGTAGATACCCACAGTGTATTGTAGATATCCACAGTGTATTGTAGATACCCACAGTGTATTGTAGATATCCAGTGCATTGTAGACACCCACAGTGTATTGTAGATACCCACAGTGTATTGTAGATACCCACAGTATTGTAGATATCCACAGTGTATTGTAGACACCCACAGTGTATTGTAGATACCCACAGTGTATTGTAGACACCCACAGTGTATTGTAGATACCCACAGTGTATTGGAGATACCCACAGTGTATTGTAGATATCCACAGTGTATTGTAGACACCCACAGTGTATTGTAGATACCCACAGTGTATTGTAGATATCCACAGTGTATTGTAGATATCCACAGTGTATTGTAGATACCCACAGTGTATTGTAGATATCCACAGTGTATTGTAGACACCCACAGTGTATTGTAGATACCCACAGTGTATTGTAGATATCCACAGTGTATTGTAGATATCCACAGTGTATTGTAGACACCCACAGTGTATTGTAGATACCCACAGTGTATTGTAGACACCCACAGTGTATTGTAGATACCCACAGTGTATTGTAGATATCCACAGTGTATTGTAGATACCCACAGTGTATTGTAGATACCCACAGTGTATTGTAGATATCCACAGTGTATTGTAGACACCCACAGTGTATTGTAGATACCCACAGTGTATTGTAGATACCCACAGTGTATTGTAGATACCCACAGTGTATTGTAGATACCCACAGTGTATTGTAGATACCCACAGTGTATTGTAGATACCCACAGTGGGTATGTAGGGAGCCGGTGGCTGAGCAGACAGAACACTAGACGCGTGATCCTGTGATCCCGGTTCGATCCCGGGCGCCGGCGAGAAACAATGGGCAGAGTTTCTTTCACCCTGATGCCATTGTTACCCAGCAGTAAATAGGTACCTGGGAGTTAGTCAGCTGTCACAGGCTGCTTCTTGGGGGTGGAGGCCTGGTCGAGGACCGGGCCGCGGGGACACTAAAGCCCCGAAATCATCTCAAGATAACAGTGTACTGCACATACCCACACTGTATTGTGGAACAACGATTTACGAAAAACTAATGATGAATTAAAATTGATGAATACGTCCTTGCGGTCAACTGCTCAATCCCTCCTCCGACCAAGTCCATTCCATCCAGCGGTCGACCCCAATGACGCAATCATAAATTTTAACATGCTGTTCATTCAAAACAGAACTTATCTCAGATATGAATTAATATTTATATATCATACTGTGCATATTTTAGCACTGGTTAGGTTAAGTGTTTAGGTTTTGTTGGCGATTATTTGTATTTGTAGTACGTGGGTGAAGAATTTACAGCGTTGTGGTTCGAACAAAAGTCGTCAGGGAAGTCAGCGAAGATCAGTTGTGAGTCGTGTGTAAACCGTTTTTCATTCATAAACAGAGGGTTTGGCGGATGCATGGAATGGACTTTGGGTCATCGTTTATGAGGACGGGATGCGACCGCTGGATGGAATGGACTTGGTCTGAGGACGGGTTGCCCACGTAAATACAAATAATCTCCAACAGACCCTAAACGCCTAACCTAACCTGCGCCTGCTGGTGCTTGGGATTCTTGTTAATGGTGTAAGGTTAGGAATGAATGGAGTAGGAGCGGTGTCTTGAACTTCCTTCTCCTACCCCGCCGCAACTTGGGCGCCACACACCGCCACCTTCACTGTTTTCCAGTTTTATCACACAAACTTCAGCGTGAAATGTTCTTGGATATGAAATATATTCAATTATAGTGTTGGTGCAAGTGAACTGTGCGTAGATTGGCTTGTATTATTGTTTGTTGTTTGTTTATAAAATGTTTATAACAGACAATCAGCAGCTGAATCAGATGGGGCTTGCTTGGGAGAGGTGGGAGGAGTAGAGTACCGTGTTCTCAATACCATTTTTCTTTTCTTTCAAGCTTTCAGACGATTATAACCCTATATAAACAATAGTTACATTTTATAATATCTTGCTATATGCAAGGTAGATGTTTGGCAAGCACTAGTAAAGCAGGAATGGGGAAAAAACTATCTTATATGTGTTATAAGTTGCGGCGGCATCTGGCAAGGAGATAGCCTGGAGGTCTGGTCTCAAGCGCCTCAGGATTCCAGTGGGGTCATAGCCACCGGTGAGAGCGGGTGTGTGCGGCGACTCGTGCGGCCTGGATTATGCCTTCCTGAAGGCGACGCAGCCTTCGTGTGATATAATAACCCGTGGATACCTTTTGTGTGTGTGTGTGGGGCAGGTGGAACATGTGGTAGGGGGGAACACCTCTCTACTACCCTGCAGTGAGGAGAGATAGAGAAGGAACTTGGCGTTTCCGTCCGTCTGCCACAGGTAGGTCAGCCTGTGGTCCTGTCTGCCACAGGTAGGTCAGCCTGTGGTCCTGTCTGCCACAGGTAGGTCAGCCTGTGGTCCTGTCTGCCACAGGTAGGTCAGCCTGTGGTCCTGTCTGCCACAGGTAGGTCAGCCTGTGGTCCTGTCTGCCACAGGTAGGTCAGCCTGTGGTCCTGTCTGCCACAGGTAGGTCAGCCTGTGGTCCTGTCTGCCACAGGTAGGTCAGCCTGTGGTCCTGTCTGCCACAGGTAGGTCAGCCTGTGGTCCTGTCTGCCACAGGTAGGTCAGCCTGTGGTCCTGTCTGCCACAGGTAGGTCAGCCTGTGGTCCTGTCTGCCACAGGTAGGTCAGCCTGTGGTCCTGTCTAACCTCGACGCTCACACCATCCTGCACGTCCATCCTACTATCCCACCAGCAGGACGGTGGGGGTAGGACAGCCTGTCCATCCTGCTACCCTATTATTCTACTTCACCGTCCTGCCCCCCGTCCGTCCTGCGCATATATTCTGACCTACCGTCCTGCAACACCATCCTTTCTCACTATCCTTCTTCCCGATTCAGTCCTCTCCATCCTGTCTCACTATCCTCACCCTCCATCCCTTTCCATCATCCGGTCCCACCGTCCCGTACCATTATCCAGACCCTCCATCCCGTCCCACCATCCTGCCCTCCCTCGCTCCAAGCACATCTCTAAGGCCCTATTTCACGCTCATTTGGACTGGCTATTCCCCCATTTTTTTCGGATTGGCATTCTTGACTTATCAGAGATCTGAGTGGCCGCGTCTGGTGGGCGTCCTGAGGGCCCTGCCTGGGCTTGCCGCCTCACCCTAGTGAGTGACTCTACACATTGTTTTTTTGGTCATAATCATGGTGATGTGACTCAAAATCGTCACTCAGCCGTTACAAGCACCCACACCTCCCCCCTCTACCGTTACACCTACCTTCACAAGCCTCAATCTCTTGCAAAGGCCAACCACATCAGTCCCCTATCGCTGCCACTCACGATATACTGAACTGTGTGATGTGCAGATGGCCATAGTTTTATCCTATTGCCTTTACACCTCCATGCTCCGTCTTAACTGGAGGATGGAGAAGTTCTCAAGGTATAAGAGAACAAGTTTGAAGGTGTCTATTTATAAATAAAGAAGGTGTAATAAAGAATAGACATATTCTTTTTGGAGACATTCTATAAAGGTGTCTATCTATAAATCTAACATTATGTTTTTAACTCATCTTCTATGTATGTATTTTTACCTGAATAAACATTTTGATTTTGATTTTTGTAAGACAAAAGCGAGATATCGTAGCTACCACGATACTTGATTATTCGTAGCGTCATGTAGACTCGCTACCACACGCTATTTATATTTACAATAGCTTTGATTGGACCTGAATATGAAACATATTAAAAAGTATTTTTTTCTCTCTTTGCGTGTAACGATTCACTAAAGACTAAAATCCCAAATTGCAGAGGTTACAAACTAGGTTTTGTTATCTGTTTTTGCTAGAATGTGAGAACACCAATGTTATCTGCTCTCACAAACCCTGTGTACCTTCTTGTATATAAATACAAGAATTAAATAAAATATATTGTAACTTTAGTGGACTTTGTGGTGTATTTGTATTGGGTTGTGGCAACCCGGTAGTGGTTTTAGAGGCTTTGATATCTTGCTGTCATGATATTCAGACTTTGAGGGACATCATGTTGCATTGAGGTGGTTTTATTGCAATAAGCAATTTTCGGGAATTCTAATGTTCATTTTTATTACCTTGGTACTTTGTGATACACTAAGTCTGCCTTTTATTAACTTTACTGTATCTTGATCATATAGAACAAAGCAGCATTCCATGTTATCTCTTCACATCGAGCCAGTTCAGATATCATGTGGTGAGGATACGGGAATATTTGTGTAAGTTTCATTGTTACTAGAAAAACTTTGCATATGCTGCATCATATTTTACTAAATAGTATTTTCATCCTTGCTACCACCATCATCAACCACTAAGACCACCACCTACTACCACTACCCATCCCAACCACTAACATCCACTTCCTCTACTACCAATAGTAGAGGAAGCCACCATCAAGCATCATAACTATAGCCTATCACCACCGCCCTCCCCCTGAGGCATTATAATTAGTTTTCCTTCTTTCGTCTTTAGTGTTTCCAGATGACTGTATTCCATAACATTCAACAATCTCTAGCACAAAGATGGTGAGATTACACTACACTACACTACGATTTGGTGATATTTGTTCAAAGGTGGTTTGATTTTGTGCAACTTGACGCCATCAAATCACTGATTTGCCACTATTTTATTTTGTGTGCTTTTGGGAGTTGTTATGTTTCAGGTTGATCCTAAGACGTAGTTGTAGTTTGAGCCTAAACTACAATACCGTGGCAAGGTTGTTGGAGTTTAGGCTTGTTAGTATCATAACTTTTTTGAATATTCAGCGATTTTCAATCGCTGGATATCCAATATATCCAATGAATTATTCAATATATTCAATGAATTCAATATTAGACACGGGTAGTTCTCCATAGTTTTCAAAGATAGGCTTAGGAATTGATTTGGTGATAATTTTGTAAGTCAGGTTCTAGATTAGTTTAGGTTAGGCTGTGTTAGCTTCGACTTATTGAGGTTGTTTTTTGCTAGGCTTGTCATGGTAGGTTTAGTTTTTTTAAGTTAGGCTTCTTAAGCCTACACTTTTTTTAGGCTAAGGCTTTATAAGGCTATTGTGGTTAGACTTTGTAATTTGTCAATTTAGTTTAAGCTTGGTAAGGTTTTTTTTAGGATAGCGTTTGGCCTTTGCAATGATATTGCCGCCATTCCTGAGGAATTGTGGGTAACATGGCGGCCTGTTGCCTCTTGCCGGTAGTCGCCAGCCACGCCTCGATTAAAGCTGTTGATAAGTGCACTTTGTTGTTTAAGATTTAGCTACTGGGAACACAAAGTTCCAAGTAGCACGGGCTATGGTGAGCCCGTAGTGGACTTACCTGGCACAGGAGCGGAGCTATAACTTGGATTAGTGCAAGTCGCGAGCAGTTAGTGGACACTATTGTAATGTATAATGTGCCATACCTGCTTGCCCACGCACACCTTCACACGGAGGACCTGATAGCTGATAGCGCTCTGGACTGGTAATCCTAGGATCCGGGATCGATCCTGGCTGATGGCAGAAATAAAAATATGCCGTTTCTTTCACCATGATGCCGCTGTTACCTAGCAGTAAATAGGTACCTGGGAGTTAGACAGCTGCTACGGGCTGCTTCCTGGGGTTGTGTAACGAAAAGGAGCCCTGGTCGAGGACCGGGCCGCGGGGACGCTAAGCCCCGAAATCTTCTCAAGATAGGCTGTCTACACGAAAGTAAAATAAATATCCGTTGAAAAATTTGACATCAAGGTCCTGCTCATGTAATTTGATTTAGGCCTATTCAGTTTGTTGTATAGCCATTTTTTTATATAGGATCTATCTAATTGTCCACACGAGTTTATAAAGAGTAAGTTTTATAATTGTCTATTCTCCATCCTGGGAGTCATAAAGGTTCGTGTGAGGCTGCAGGCAACTCGTCCTCTTAAAAGAACGTCGCATTTTGACGTATACTCTCCCTAAGGCCAAACATTGTCGTACTAGAAAATTGGAGCAGCTCGCGAAAGTGTCATACTGTCCCGTTTTCTGTTTGGGTCCTCTGGTAGGTTAGGATAAGGGCACTTTAGTACGACAGTTTGTTGACGTTGGGAAACCTTAGGAGGACGGACTGGATATGTACGGTGGAGGCGCTGGCCCTGTCTCTGGGGTCAGTGCTTCAGTGGCTACCATCCTCGACTCTGAATTGAGAGACCCGGGTTTGAATCCCCGCCGAAGCAGAAACAAATGGTCAGGTGCTTTCACCTAATATCCTTTTCAATAAGCAGTAAGTAGGTACCTGGGAGATAGACAGCTGCCACGGAGCTGCATCCTGGTGATGTGTGTGGAGAGAGAAGTAATGCAGTAGTAGATACTTGTCGTACCTGCATCAGCTATCTGGTGCCAACTTCGCACTTCCTGGCTTGGAGAAGCAAACGAGATCATTTGGGTGATTCCGGATCACCAGGGTGATCCTAGTTGATCGTGACATAGCTACTGCAACTTAGACCTGAGGGACAGTGTAGGACTATTCCCTCGAGAATAGTCTGAGTGCAAAGTCTCAAACAATAAGTTGTTTTAGTTGTTTTAGATTCAGCTACTCGGAACAAAAGTTCCAAAGTAGCACGGGCTATGGTGAGCCCGTAGTGGACTTACCTGGCACAGGAGCGGGGCCTTAAACAATACTATTTCTCTTTAATATCTACTACTCATATAACCTCACCTCCCTCCTCCACACCCACACACCTCCCCCCTCCACACCCCACACACCTCCCCCTTCCACACCCCACACACCTCCCCCCTCCACACCCACACACCTCCCCCCTCCACACCCACACACCTGCCCCCTCCACCCCCACACACCTCCCCCTCCACACCCCACACCCCCCCCCTCCACACCCACACACCTGCCCCCTCCACACCCCACACACCTCCCCCCTCCACACCCTCCACACCCCATACCACAAGCCCCACCACCACCTCCAACAACTGGCCGGGAGCGGATAGCGTGTTGTCTGCATTAAGTCAAGACATTCATGTCACTGTCATGGTCATTGGCTGCTTTTCCTAGATGACAAGAGGAGATTGGAGACTAGTGATGACGTGGACAGGTGCACCACCACCACCACAACCACCACCATCGCCGCTGCCTATCACCACATACCACTAAGAGAAACTGAAAATGACCATGACAGTGAAATGACCACTTTGACTCATGGTGGTAACACGCAATCCGCACACGGGCAGTTGTTAGAGGGACTTGTGGGGGGAGGGGGGTGGTGATGCTTGTAGAAGATAGGGAGAGGAGATGTTGGGGGCTTGTGGAGGAGAAGAGCCTCGGAGAGGCTGCAGGATCCAGTAAGTTCAGTAGAACTTCGGATTCAACTCCTTTCGACTATGTCGTAGCTCAGTCGATTAAAGCAGCGTCTGGGATGCTCTCGGACGCAGGTTCGAATCCTCGTCACGGCCCTTGTGGATTTGTTCATTTGATGCATCACCCATTATGATTTCTGTGTTATTAGAGAAGTGTGTGTGAGCAGGGAATAGGGGTGGCACGAGACTGAAGGTAATGTGGATATTAACTTTTTAAAAGTTATTTAAAGTGGAATCATAAGGAGTAATAGAGCAGTAACTGAGCATAAACCTCAAGTAGGGTTCTGAGATTAGTCAAGTCTCTCCCCCTGTGGGGGCGGCATTCTCAGCAGCCACTTGAGGGGGTAATTGAGTGTGGGAAGTGTAAATAACCTGAGATACTTCTCCCGAAGGCTCATTCTCTCTATTTCCTGTCTGGAGTATTACTCACTTCCACTGAGGAATATCGTGAATATTATTATTATGTTTTGACCTTTAGTCTCAAGTTTTGTACAAGCATTTGGAAGCTATTAAAGTAGTCATTCCATACTGGAGATGTAGAAAATGGAATGTGGGTTGGCTACTGAAGGAAAATAATATTTGTATGAAAATACTAATAATTATTTTTCTTTATTTATATAGAATCCAATAGGCTTTGTTAACCTAGGTTTACAAAATATCAGGAACATTAAAATATTTATTATGTACATGATTATATACACAGTACATAATTATATCCAAAATTATGTACATGGTACACCACAGACTTAGAGACAAGAGGAGAGAATACATTCATTGGCTTATAGATGTCTCCGTCGTTGTTGTTTCAGATTTAGCGACTCAGAAAGAAGTGTCCATGTAGCACGGGCTATGGTGAGCCCGTCGTCTCCGTAGGCTAACTGACTGACCCCCACGATGCAACCCACAACAGCTGCCTAACTCTGGTACCTATATGCTGTTAGGTGAACAGAGGCATCTTGTGCAAGGAAACGTGCCCAACCGTTTCTGTCCTTCCCGGGGATTGAACACTGGCGTGGGCCATAGACGTGACCACTATGCAAGCGTTGATAGCATAGATAAATAATTTGATTCTAATTGTAAATTATGTTAATTATTGAAAAAAAGACAGGGTTTCAGATGAAGGCAATTATTTTTTGTTAATAAATTGTTATAATGGTGTTATGAGTAGGGTTATCTTGAGGTTATCTTGAGATGATTTCGGGGCTTTTTAGTGTCCCCGCGGCCCGGTCCTCGACCAGGCCTCCACCCCCAGGAAGCAGCCCGTGACAGCTGACTAACACCCAGGTACCTATTTTACTGCTAGGTAACAGGGGCATAGGGTGAAAGAAACTCTGCCCATCGTTTTTCGCCGGCGCCTGGGATCGAACCCAGGACCACAGGATCACAAGTCCAGCGTGCTGTCCGCTCGGCCGACCGGCTCCCTAGTTAGGTAGTTAGGTTAGTTAGGCTAACTAACTACCCTAACTAGTTAGGGTAGTTAGGCTTGTTGCTGAACTTAGTGAGTTGGTTTAGAAAGCAAGCTTATGTATTAGAGTTAATGTGGGCTTAATTGGTCATTAAGTCTCGTGTTGGAAGTCACTCGATTACCTTGAAGTGTGTGTGTTTTTCTACTATTTATGTATTTACTATTTGTATCTGCAGAATCGAGCTGTAAGCTCTTGGACCCCGCCTTTCTAACCAATCTATTTTTCCTCTATTTTGTCTGCTACATATATTTCTACCACGCACGCGCGCGCGCACGCACACACACACACACACACACACACACACACACACACACACACACACACACACACACACACACACACACACACACACACACACACACACAAACGGTTCCCGGTGTGACGTTGGAATAGTGAGCATAGATCACCGTAGTGAGTGTAGAGTACCAGAGATAGTGTGGTATACCGTAGGGAGTGTAGAGTACCAGAGATAGTGTGGTATACCGTAGGGAGTGTAGAGTACCAGAGATAGTGTGGTATACCGTAGGGAGCGCCCTGGTCTTCCTTGAACCACTTAGTCTGGCCTCCAGGTGGACCGCTGCTCGCCTACGTCTCCTTGGATGCTAGCCACACCCTCCTGGACCCACCACCACTACCACCACCACCACCACACCTGGAAACTACCACCATCCCAGATTCTCCTTGGCGGCGCTCCCCCCACATGCGCCAAGGCTGCCGGGGCGACTATCTACAGACTGAATTGCTTGTAATTGGACAGTTTATTCTTAATATTTTCTTTAGCTTATCGCGTGTTCCTGGTTTTCTACTTGTGTTATGTTTTCAGCTGTCTCGCGCACATACACAGGGTTAATAACTGTACCATCAATACAGTTTCAAATGTAGATTTTATACAGCCTCTGTAAAAGATACACTTAACTTTCCTGTAATAAATATAGTGAAGGCACATATCTGCCTAGTACATGTTGCACCTGCCTGGTACCTTGAGAACCTGTTGGCACCTTCCTGCAACGTCAGCACCTGTTGGCACTTGCCTGGCAACGTGAGCAGCTGTTGGCACCTTCCTGGCACCCTGAGAACCTGTTGGCACCTTCCTGGCAACGTGAGCAGCTGTTGGCACCTGCGTGGCAACGTGAGCAGCTGTTGGCACCTGCGTGGCAACGTGAGCACCTGTTGGCACCTGCCTGGCAACGTGAGCAGCTGTTGGCACCTTCCTGGCACCTTGAGAACCTGTTGGCACCTGCGTGGCACCTTCTCTCATCCGGAGAGTAATGTCCTTGGCTGAAGGTCGGGAGGAGCAACACTCGAGGTGAGCCCCGCCAGAAGCCAGGACGCCCACTACCCTTCCTGAGCGGTGTGAGGGTCAACACCTCGCCTTACACGGGATCACAACACTACCTATAAGGTGTGTACTTACTCGGGGGGTGCCAGTAAGGTCGGGTCATAGCTCTATAACTCCACCTGTCCACCTCCTTGGCAGCTAATGCAAGGATGTGATTCTTTCTGTTTCATTCTCCCTGTTTCTCGTGTTTCTGTTTGTAGAAGCTTATTGCATTTGCCTCGACGGCATTTGCATTATGCAAATGCATTTGTTGACCAGACTACACACTAGAAGGTGAAGGGACGACGACGTTTCGGTCCGTCCTGGACCATTCTCAAGTCGATTGTGCATTTACTTAATGCATTTGTCACATATCCATTATAATCCAACCAGATTATAATGGATATGTGGGCCTGCGGGCCGCTGCAAGCGACAGCCTTCTAGGTCAAGTTAGCACAAGCCAAGTCTGACCCCAAGCCGGGCTTGGAGGGGGAGTAGAAGAACTCTTGGAACCCTGAAGTCGGTGGGAGCGGGCAGAACACTGAACTCGTGATGCCGTGGACCCGGGTTCGATCTCGGGCGCCGGCGAGAAACAATGAGCATAGTTTCTTTCACCCTAATGCCCCTGTTATCTAGCAGTAAATAGGTACCTGGGAGTTTGTCAGCTGTCACGGGCTGCATCCTGGGAGTGGAGGTCTGGTCGAGGACCGGGCCGCGGGGACACTAAGCCCCGAAATCATCTCAAGATATACTCCTGTGTGCCCATATTTAATATAACTTATAGGGGGAATTGTTCAACATACATTATGCCAGCTGCTTGTCACAGAACCAGGAGTTTGTAGACAAAATATATATTTTATAACGGAAGACACGGTCCTGGAGCCAGATTCACGAAGCAGTTTCACAAGTACTTACGAACGTGTACATCTTTCCTCAATCTTTGACGGCTTTGATTACGTTTATTAAACAGTTTACAAGCACGAAAACCTGCCAATCAACTGTTGTTTTTGTTATAAACAGCCTCCTGGTGCTTCGGAGCTCACTAACTGATTTTCCTAATTGGGGTCATCCCCCCCCCCCCATGCACCAGGGCTCTGTCATTGGCTCCCCGTGCCAAGCGTTAGAGGGGTCACATCTTTTATAAATCTAATCCAGTTAGCCGACGATTCGTTAAATATGATACATTGTTATGGTGATTGGGTACCTACAGGAAGAGGTCAGTTAGCGCCCAATCTGGATGGAGAAGCGCTAATTGTAATTCACTCTCAAAATAAAATGTAATTTGGAAGATGAACAAGACACCAATAATCAGCTCTTCCCTCTGTTGACATTCTATTGATGAAACTTGTGTGGGAGTAATACAAAGTGTTAGAAGTTGGTCATTAGTGTATTAATTACACGTCTTGAGGTAAATTGGGTTCATGATGAAACTATTTGAGTCTTTTAACAAAAGAAATACCGATATTATCTTAAAGCTTTGTCGTCTTGGAGGAGAGAGTGAGAGGAAGGAATGAGTGGTGGAGTTGTGGCGTCGTCTGGAGAGTGTTGGCCTCCAAGATGGGACGCTGAGTGTCCGGGAATCGAACCCGGGCAACAGGATTACGTGTGCAGCGTGCTGTCCACACGGTCACCGGCGCCCCCTATGTACTCACCTAGTTGTGCTTGCGGGTGGTTGAGCTCTGGCTCTTTGGTCCCACTTTGTGTATGTGCACGTGCGTGTGTACGTGCACGTGTTGGTGTCGTATGGCCAGCTTTTCGCCATCCTTGAAATTCCCAACTCTCCAGCCGCTGCATTCCGTCACTCGTGCACAAACAACTCCGTTACCTCCTGCTAGTTACCGCCATTTATTTAGTAGTTTTATAATGTATACATTTGCTTTGTTTAACCTGTCTTAGCTTTTTGTACTTATGAGATGTGGGGAGTGATCCCGAGGCAGTTGTGCTTCAGCTCCAGGGACCCGCCTCTTAACCCCAGGTCGCATACTGTGATGACCCATAGATGACCTTCAATCATACTGTAGGTTGTTGTTGTTATAGATTCAGCTACTCGGAACAAGTTCCAAGTAGCACGGGCTATGGTGAACCCGTAGTGCGGGTACTGAAAGGCTTTACCCTCCTTATATGCCCCTGGTGCCTGCATCCTTCAAGATTTAGTACACCCCCCTCCCCCCCTATCACTCACCCTCTCGGTGCTTCCGCCGGTGCCAGATAATGTCTCAAGAGTATCTTGAATGTTGGGATCATGTCTAATAGAGCCCTGCGCGCTATCTAGAGGGATTTAATATTTAGCCTAGTGACTGACTTGACCTATCATCGTGCTTAAGCATGGTGGGCCGCGTGACAAGTGTCAGGTATGAGGAGTGTCAGGTGTGAGGAGTGTCAGGTGTGAGGAGTGTCAGGTGTGTGGAGTGTCAGGTGTGAGGAGTGTCAGGTGTGTGGAGTGTCAGGTATGAGGAGTGTCAGGTATGAGGAATATCAGGTGTGAGGTTTAATGAATATTGGGTATGAGATGATGGTGGGAAGGTGCAGCGGGGCGTGACTCATACCTAGACCTGCTTGGCCTTGAAGCCTTGCACGGGAGGAGGCTGGGAGAGAGAGGGGGGGGGAGGCTGGGATAGAGAGAGCGAGAACAAACAAGACTCAGACCGTCCATTAGCATCAAGTCTTGCAATATCAATACCAGTGGTAGCTTGATCATGCAGGACGGAGGGACCACTCTTCCCCCGTCTCATCTGCACGTTGTCTTAGCAACATTCCCAGGCCTCTGCACTCGTGGGAACCTTGCTAAGATTGCTGGCTCTTCAGAGACGGGCAGGAGGCATTGCAGCCTTCTGCATTGGCATTCTTGAGCCCGAGTGTTGCACCAGGTGTTTTGGCAATATTGCAACCACTTAGAATCTCCAGCTTTCTTCAAGCTGGAGGTCAGATCAAGAGGTCATCTAACAGCCCATCTCATGGGATGGTTAGTTATATTGAAGAAAACATGGAACAGCCTACCCGTCGAAGCCGTAAATGCCAAAACTCTTAACTTTTTAGAGTACAGCTGGAAAAGATCAAGGCAAATGGGGGTACCTTTGACAAGCCGCCGGCTTCCTGTCCTCGCTGAGGCCACTAGTGTTAGTGGCTCTCGGGTATAATATGGTAAACAGCGAGTCTACTAGCCTGCACTAGCAGACTCTGGCTGGAGCACAGCAATGTCTTCCATCTGTGTTGTATTAGAGTTAACTGCTTGGCACAACCGTTCCAAGCAGCACGGGCTATGGCGAGCCCGTAGTGGATACATATATCTTCCAATATTGGTGAGTATATGAATCGATGAGATGCACATTTGATGATTATGACCATGATGGGCCAAATGGTGACCCTCTCTGGAGCGAGGCAGGTCACCCCTGGTCGCCATCACCAGAGGCTGATGACACTGACAAACTCCACACACAAGACAATTCTGAACATTACGCCTGTAAATGTTAAGTTCACGGCATCATTACTTTGGCTGCAGCTTTCTCGAGAGTTGTCTTCTTTCGCCCATTGTTAATCTTCGCCTGTGGAACATGTCACCCCAAGCCAGGCGCCCCAAGATCCATTTATATCGAGTTGTGGTGAAGACGGAATCGTGTGTCTTGGGGCGCCTG